>JAQFXM010005619.1:0-14634 GCA_034693345.1 Entomobrya multifasciata | reverse complement strand
CAAGGTAGGTGAATGCGTTGGTTTTCCATTTAACATGGAAAGCCAACATAAAAAATGCCACCAAATCAGTGACCTCAGAAGTCATTGGTTGTCAATGGGCAATGGATGAAATATCCATTGCCTGTATCACCTTCACATAAAAAGTGGAAAAGAAGAAACGTGGTTGCGTGTCTGCATTATTGGGGCTCGATCTCTAATAATGCAAACAGAAAATCTAACTCAGAAACGAGAGATTTTTATTTTTGTGAGATAACACATAAAATGCAAAAAATTTCATTTCAGTTCATTTTGCATTAAATGCAAAAAATGAGCCTTGACACCGAGTTATAGATTTAGTTATTAAATTATCAGTTGATACGACAACAATGAAAATACACCATACTTTACATCTTGGAAATGAACGTAAAATTTTGATACGTACATAAGGTGGTTTTTTGAGAAAAAGCTTTTTATAACTAAACAAATGGAAACAGTGTATATAGAAGAGATATTTTTATACACGTATGGTAAACTAACTCAGTAAAATAGTCGACTTTATGATGCTCGTTCCCCAAAAGAATGTACTTGCATTATTATTTAAATAGTTTTCCGTTATTGTGAATACTAAGTACTAACTCGACATAATACAAAGACAATGCGTCATTTTCACGCGGTTACGTGACCACCCAGTTACATTAGAAACTATCAGAAATGGAAACGATCGGACGTTATAATATCTGACGTATATAAATTCCAAAACGTTGGCATTCTACCGAGCAATTTTACTATAAAAGTATATATAATAAGTGTAGAATCCCAATAATTTTAATATTTCTTGTACTTTATACAGAAATACCGTCGCTAAGATGCTTCTTCGTTTAAAGTGAGTACCATGCTGTATCACAAAACCCTCTCTGAAGAAAATTTATAAGGTCTTTAGAATGTGAAAGTGTGACAAAAAATGATTTTAAAATGTAGGTTTTGGGAGACTATGCCTAGTTTGTCGAATAAACATGGTAATCTAAAATATCTTCTTTGTTATTCTCTTTTACTTCCTGCTTTCGCGTTTATTTCATTGTTGCTGCTAAATCAAAGATGCTAATTAATGTTTATTACTACAAAGAATGTATGACTTAAGGTTTAAAAACGTCTGCGGCGTAAAATGATTTTAAAAAATGGTTCACCACCTGCTTTGTTAGTATCACTTTCTTATGTAAATACAAAACAGCATAAATGATTTTTTATGTCTTTCAACAAATGGACACTCAAACGTTAAAAACATTAAATAAATTTATTAACTTTTTCCCATTTTTAGTTTGAAATGCGTCAGTAGCAGTGCCTTGAAATATGTGAAAAATGAGTTTACCAAGAGATATTAAAACTACCAAATCTTATGGCGTGCAAATTTTAATATGAAGGATATCAAAATTGTCATATGCTGATACCTTTGTCTGCTTTCATGCTAATGCTTACATTGCAGTACAACACACTCGCTTCCCCATTGTAGTCTTGATATGTGTTAGTCAGACACTACTATAATTATAATAATATTTCAAAAATAACGTGTAAAAAGTGTGCTCAACTTTCCACACTGTATGCTTCTATTTTATTTAAAGGTTTCGTAGCTACTTTACCCTAAATTTTTAAAAATTAACTTGTGTTTTGAAACAACAGGTTTTTTAAAAATAGCATTAGTTTAAAAGAGTTTACTTTCGAGAATAACATTTATGGAAATATTGATCTCTACTGAACATCTAATAAATAAAGCTTTTGCATTTGGTCGGGTAGTAAGGATTCCTGCTGATTCTATCACGCACGAAAAACACCGCTGCTTTTCTATAATGCCTTACTATTTCACACAAAGTCAATATGAGAAGAAAAAGTGAGTCTCTTTATAACGCTTTAGTCCTGCTGTGAGATAATTTTTAGGTCTCCGAATTAGTACTTAACTGGAAATTTTTTAATATTTGGAAGTATAAATTTTTTTGATAAGGGTTAAAAACTTATCATTTAGAATTGATAAAAACTATTCAGCTTATGTTGTTTTAATTAGTTTTATAAATGGAGACTTCCCTCATTGATGCGGTAAAACATTATCCAATACATACAATTTACGGTAGATTTAATTTTAAAGCGCAACTGCGTGTGATAATGTAACGTGGAATTAAATTAACTTATCAAATAAAACCAATAAATAATTTAATATCATAATAGTCCGTAATGCTTTGAGAAGATTACAATAAAACAAATGGTGATGTATTATACTTCAAATAACAGACAACTACAAAATATTGGATATTTAGCATTGCAAAAACAATATTACTTATTCATGCTGAGTCCTGCTACATGCAAAGTGGTTCAGAAATATAATAAATTAGCGTATAATAACTTTTATATACGTTGTTGTATATTCCATCACGGTGACTTATGTCATTTAACAGCATTAAGGCATAGCCCCTGAACACTACACCCATGTTAGATAATACCAAGATCAAATTTACACGCATATATATAGTTTTAGTGACGGAAGTGTGTGAACAAACACATGCTTCAGTTTACCTCCAAGACATAAATATTTTGGCTGCTTGCTGTATTATTATACAACTAGTTTCCAACTTGTATGACATGTGATCTAAACTATAACAGACATACCATGAATTGCTTTCCTTTAGACATATTTTATCCTATCTAGATACATTTTATTAGGTATTCTTACCATTCGAATCAAAATGTGCACAACAAATAAGTGCTGGTTTAATCGGCTATATGTCCTGCTCCTTCTCACTACTACAATACGTTATGTGTTACTCTGACTGTACTCTGCATGCACCATAAAATATTAATAACGCCATAACCCTGTGATCCAATTCAAAACAAAATTGAATGCAAGATAGCAAAACGAACCGAACCGGATGAAGGTCAAGTACCGTCATACATTTGTATGTACATACGCATTTAAAGGTAATAAGGGGAATATTGCAACTATATACTTATATCTTGAACAGACACCTAATGTTTTTACTGTTATGGAGATTATTTCCAATTAAACAAGTTTAGCTTACAAAAATAAGAGTTATGCATGATATTGGCAGTTTTAAACTTTTTTTGGTATATTTCGCAGGTGTAAATCGTAACTAATTTAGTTAAAGTTCTTTTATATTCAAAAAAAACCCGTTCTAAGTAAAATGAAATAAAATTTACTTACCTTTTTACAAAATGTAGTTTTCCGGAACAGATTTACTTGTCACGAAATCAAAATTGGTTTCAGGGGAATTTTGACGTGCTGTTAAATCTAAAATTCTATAATTTGATGTGTTTTTGAATTAATTATTCTTTTTAGATGGACACCAAGACACCAGAGTCAAGAGTTTATTTGTTGCACTGATTTAAACGATTACCATGCCGACACATGTACACCTATTTGACTGTTTTTAAAACTTAATTATTCAGTTATCTTCAAGTATGCTACAAGCCAGTTACTTAACACGACTTTAATCAAACCACATTTATTTAGTTCACATAAGTTTAAAAAAGCTAAACTAGAACCGAAATTTAATTAAATGTTCACCTAAAATTCTAAACTTTAGTTCCCAAAAAGAAACACCTTTTTTGTGTTAGAGAAGTTTGGGTATGCAAAAATCAGTAGTGAGTCTTTCAGGTTTTTTATTTAGATTTAATTTTTAAAAGTACCCACTTTCGGATTACTTAATTGCGTAAAATGTATATTTTCGTGAGAACGTACATAGTCACGAGCTATTTAAGCATCCACCTTATGCAACTCTGTAAAACTCTGCAAAACTTTGATGACTTTCACTCTGACCGTTCACCGAAAGAATGTTTCTGCATTTACTGAAAATAGGCTTGTGATAATGTGAGTGCTGATCAAAAAATGCGCAAAGAATGTTCTTATTTTTCCAAGGTGACGTGTCGATTCACTTACGAACATGGAATTTTATAAATGTAAGAGATCTTATGTTATAATGTGATGAGCACAACCGAAAAAAGTATGCAATACACAATGTAGTAATTAAACATAAGTTTAGTAAAGACTACTGCTATAAAACAAATGAATTAAGATATTCATGTATATTCATAAGTATTCAACATTTGTAAATTTACTGCATTGCAGTCATATCAGCAAGGTTTTTGGAATTAGGGTGCACAACATAAAAGTAAATAAAACATGTAAAATATAAATGGTATCTTGTAACATATTTAAATAGATTCATCAAAACGCACGAAAGCACAAGTTGAATATTGCCATTAGAACATGGTGTCCATTCGTGACATGCAAGACGATGCTAAAATGAAGACAAAAAACGGTTAATATAAATAAGTACACTATTGGCCATATAATAATAAAAACGATTAAAACGTGGCATCCCCATCTATAATAAGACGCTTAAAATGCTAAATTTATACCGTAATCTATTTCAACAAAAAACGCATATTCCACCTAAACCGCATTTGGAATCAAATATTCAATACCTTCCACGTTTGTAAGAACATAGCAGTAAGGGTTTCCGTCACAGCACGATACTTTTAATAGAATATTTACTGATTACGTATCACAAGTACTGTAATGAACTTTCTGCAAATAATTCTAATGCGAACAAATTGCGCACACAGAGTTTTATCCTCGTGTACAATGGCATTCCTTTTGCCATGACTGAAGCTATAAATTAAACTATGCATACAGAGTAGAATTGGTTAAACTCAAACTCATACATTCCATTTTCTAATTAACTCAAAATAATTGTAAATTAAAGTTTACCTTACTCGTCAAGCAAGACGCAGTCTATGAATTTACGGTGATGCGGATCCTATTTCTTTTGATCATGTCTCTTAGCCCACATGTCTTTCAACATCAGTGCGTAGTCTACAATCACCACTTGAGATGAAGATTATATGGCAGGTGAAACCAGTGAAACTTATTTTCAATCCATTAGGGTGGCCTGAATAAATATTACAAATATATCAAATTTTATATCGAATTTTATTTAATTAAAATGGACGTAAGAAGAAATAGACCGGACGTAGCCACTGACTTCAATAGAGGGGTATGTCCCCCATGCTATTCTTACATTGGTTAATTTGTTTCAATAGATACCGAATTTTAACGTTAAAATAGCAGATCTACGCATTGCCGATAATTTTCCATGCATTTTTTAACAATCAAAACAAACCAAATGCAAGCCAACTTTTTACAAAGCAACGTAGATTTCATAGGGACTCTGCATCGCGACACGTAATTTCGAAATCCAAGGAGATAGAGTAACTACATAATAAAATGTACCTATTATTTATGAAAAATCGGTGACATATCCTTCTATTTCCCTATATCTGTTTTAATTAAAATCATCTTAATTAAATATACATGAAAAATTCAAGATATTTGCTTACAATCCAAACGAATTCCTTGATTTTGTCTTCGCTATATAAATCACTGTAACTGTAACTGCAAAATTAATCAAAAAAATTACTTCCGTTTTTTTCGTTACACGTTTTTCATGAAAAATCTTTAGGCCAGAAGCCCTTGCTTGCTGAAAAGCCCGGAACTTTACACTCTACTCATCTAAATCTCAGCTTATTTTCAAAGCATCAAATCATTAGAAAGCTGTCGAATTATTATGTTTTATTTCACTTGTAACTAAATTGAGCCAAAATAAACACTAATAAGTTGATTGGTAACCGTAATAAATTTATAACAGAGCCAAAAAACCAAACTTATAAAGCAGCACAATTGAATTATAATATAGCCCGCTTTAAAAAAATAATTAAAACTACACGATTACATTTAGTCTTTGTGGAAATCCCGTTAAAAATCAGTTTTTACCGAAAATTCGCAATACGTTCAAATAAATAGATGATGTGAAATGGAAGACTCCAACGAACAAGTCATGTCAAGACAAGAAGAAGAAACGAAGAGGAAGTATGCATCTTTGTTATGACATGACATATCATGTAGTATAGTGAAAACAAGCCAGAGAAGATAGATTCTTGATGTTTCTTTCTTTCATTCTACTTCTCTGCTTATTCTTATGTTCTGTCACAATGGGCACGTATGCAAGCAACCTAAGTCACCAGTCACATAAGTACTTTTTTAAACCATTTTTCAAAATAAATGTTTTAAAGTATTCAAATTTTCTAATATTTTAA
The DNA here is from genome assembly GCA_034693345.1 of Entomobrya multifasciata. Classification (NCBI taxonomy): domain Eukaryota; kingdom Metazoa; phylum Arthropoda; class Collembola; order Entomobryomorpha; family Entomobryidae; genus Entomobrya; species Entomobrya multifasciata. Next base: position 8,496 of record JAQFXM010005619.1, on the reverse strand, counting down.
ATTTGTGTATACAATTTAAATTTAAATGAATTAAACTCAAAATTTCTAGATGAAAATTTTCAGTGTCTCCTTCAATCATTTCAGGACTTTATGTATGGTAAAGTCTCCATAAAATATTGACATAAAAACGATAGAAAATCATTTCATACAATTTCATTATGTGGATTCAATCAAATATGTTTATCATATAGAAATGTAAAAAAGCTAAAAGTAGCTTTTTAAGTCGGATTTAAAAATCATCATCATCCACAATGTTACTAAATTTTCTGGATAATTTGCTCATCCTTATTCATAATAGTACATATCTCAAAGAATCCGGACTTGAATTTTTAAAAGCTATCCAATCTAAACTTCTATATTTTTTTCGTTATTTCTTTCAATGCAGCAGAATGCCAACTTTAAGAATCACCTGGTCATATTTGTGTTATCTTTTAGAAGTACAGAATGAAAAATATATTCAATATTTGATACTGGTTTCATTGAACTCTGCTTTGCCGCACGTTACTTCAAAGTGTTAAATAAATTTAATTAAAAGCATTGCAGCACTTAATAAACTTTTATTTTTTAACAATGAAAACATCTTCATTAGTAAGTAAGTAACCATCCCAACTAATGAAAAAAACGTGTATAAAGTGCCATCATTGTCACTTAAAAACTTAACGTCACTTATAAAATTAAACATGTAGCCCAAATGCTGGGTTCAATTATTTCTTATAAGATCTATCGGCACCTAATTTGTATTTCAAGCGGTAAAATAACAAACTAGCTGCAATTTGGTCACATATATTTTAAGTTAGATAATAAGGTCAAATTTTCATTTATTAATTTTCTTGTAATCTTTACCACTCTCTTGTAAATTGAAGTAATAATTTACACCGGACGGATGTTGGTCAGTTTTGTCGACCACAAAAAATATTCTCAAAATATTCAGCATTTCCGTTCTCGATACAAAACATACGTGCTCTGGAACGTAGTATTGCTCTTAATATCTCTAATATTGGTTGTAATATATTTGTTATGAGAGAATCACGCAACAATCTAGTTCTCTTTGATATAACTTATTTCTTTTTAATATCCTCTGCTTTCTTATTTGGAACCATACATTAGTAAAAAGTAAAGTTGAAGTGGAATTAAGGACATTTTTTATGTTTCTGAATGACATTAAAATGACAGGATCGTATCCCATGTTGAATCTATTTTATTTTTCGATCGTTTTCTTATTTTTTGGGGTACATGGAGTAAATATCCAATTTTTTGGAGCTGGAAATTCCACAGGTCAGATTTAGAAATTGCTGATTGTACTAGTCTGTTATTTGCTACCAATATGTCATTCACAAATGCAATTAATAATTAGATTTATTTTTAAACATAGTGCTGCTTTATGAAGACGATTCGACGGCAAGCTGCAACAATATTCCGGAACATGAGCAGGCTGAGGTCTTTTCCATCCGAACGGATACATGTTTCCTTGCCTATAGTTCGTGGAATTGTGAACCACGTGGAAAAAGAAAATTTCTGCCTGGATACATTCGTTTAGCTAGATTTGAGTAAGTTGACTAAAATGTTTTCTATATATTAAAGTTCTTAAAGCGTGATGAAATAAAGAAGTAGAAATTACTTAGCCGACAGTATACAGTGCCGGAAGAATTTTGTAGAATTGTATCAGTCGAACTTTTTATTAAAATTGTGTTTAGTGGTCCAACGTATGTTTAGTCAACCTTGTAAAAATATGAGAAAATAAGATATTGGGAACACGCGTGTTGACACAAAAATATTTATTTTAAATATAAAACCCTACGTTTCAATTTATACATGAATCCTCTTCAGGGGCGAAAAATACAAGAGTAAGCGTGTTTTCGTCAGTAAAGTATAAAATAGTCCAATTTCGTCCAATGTGTTAACAGTCGAATGCGTAATTAGTCCGCTAAACCGTCGTTGACTACAACAATTCAATTAAAAATTAGTTCGACTTATTAACCACATTGACTAAAAATTCTATTGTGGGAACAGTCAACTAAAATCATTTCCAGACAATTATACTGATTTTATTCAAGCAGCTTTAAATGCATTTTTCTTACATTCAATTTCCATAGACTCGGAAGATGGAGAGGGATTCATTCATTCCGCATTTGTAACAAACAGGACCGTGAAAGTCCACTTAGTTTTGATATAACTAGGCATTATGATTTTGGAATGGAGTATGCTCCTCAAATACTAGAAAGCCATAAAAATGTATGTTCATGTGTCAACGTTCCTTACTACTTGCAAGATATATCAGAATGGTCTATTGACAACTTCAGTACTGACATTTTGGCATTTTACGAACCTGACTGTATGGAGAATACATGGAATGTCACGTTAATAAAAGCCGGACATAATGATGACTCCATGAACATGCATTACCATAAGAAACATGACAGTGTAACTAATACAACACACAAAATTCAGTCACTCGGACCTGATCCTAACTCTGTCTACTATAAAACCAGCTGCAAGTTAGAATTCGTAACTAGCAAATTCGCCGAAATTGAAACACAATTGGCTCAATCAAGACTCAACCACGATAAATTTGTTGAAATTCAAACACAGTTGGCAGATTTAAAACAAAACCAGGAAAAATTTCAAGTTGATGTACTCAAACAACAAAAAGACGAACTCAACAACCTTACTGAAATAATTACACAGATTCGGGAAGAAGTTGGAAATTTTACTGCTAAGATTAAATCTGACTTAGGTAAACTACTGGCGTGAGTGAATCAAATATGATTGCATTAAAGAGTAATACTTTAAAATTGCACTCGAAATCAAAAAATATTGTAAAAAATTGCCTGTACCAAATAAATTAATATTAAATTATGCGCCAAACAACACAAATGCAAAATCGAATTTGATAATTAATTGTTTAGTAAAATTTTCTTCGGGCATTTAACCAAATTGACCGAACTTCAAAATTGGGTTTGGGACATATATATCTGTATGGCATAAAATGGCATATCATTGGTCACTCCATTTTTTATTAGCAAATGCGTAGGGCAACTGCAATATTTGAAAAATCATATTTTTGATGGGTATGTGTCCCTTTGTATCGTGTATCTACATTACATCTTGACTACGGTTTAAGTTGTGGTCTAATTAGGAACGAAGTCATTAACTTTTGGAATCTTTCATATTATTACTGATTATTATTTCATATTATTATTAGTTATTAATTTATTTGGTTAAAATTACAGCGAGAAATTGGATCAGATTTTACACCCATTTCCATAAATCTGATTCATGTAAAAAAGCCAAAATACCATAATTATATCGAACAGGATGTGGCTATCCCTATACTTCCTTCAAAAACAGTGGTATTATTTAAAAAATTACACGACATTCCAATTAAATTTCAAACTTAAATTTTTTGGAAGGTTACAACAAACATGTCAAACACAATTTCTTTTAATTTCTGGATTGCCATTAACGTTTCTCAAAGGCGTTTCTCATTAACGATTTAAGCCAAAGAAAGCCATTATAAAAACATTCGATGGAAATAAACACAGACAAAACCCCACCATTAATGCACGCATAATATATCCAAGCACAAATAAAATCTTCGCAATTGCGTTGCATGTTTGTTTTTGTTAGAATGGCTATCCATGTAATTTCTGTTGAATATTACATCGGCATTATACATTTTGGTATCAAAACATTGTACAAATGAAGCAAAGGGTTGTTTGGATCAACAAACCTCACCACTTATTGCAGGACATTATCAATTTATATGATTGCGAATCGGTCCAAAAATTTGCCAACAAAATCAGTAAATTTGTGTATGAAATTTTATATACGGGGTTTAAAGATTCGTCACAGGCACAATCCAACTTTATAAAATGAGCCATAGTTTTAAGCTTCTACTGGTACAATTGTAAGTGAATAAAATGTATTTTTGAGAAAGATGAGGCAACGTTTTAATATTTCATTTAAATAAATCATTGACGTAAATATGCACAATATACCATAACATTAGTAAGAAGTTTATGACATGGCACAAAAAATATCAAAAACCTATTATAAAAAGGCGCGACACATAAAATAGATGGATATATAGATAAAAGTAATTTTAATTGGTATTGGATTTTAACAATTAAGCTTTGATATGTGAAAAGAACGAGTAAAATATTTATGTTCTTTTCTTCTGTAAAACTACAATAGTGGAAAAGAAGGTATTGTTTAAAAGATATATTTGTCTTCAAAATTCATCACAGTTTTAAACCCAATTTATGATAACTTAATTGACGTGATCAAATTATATTCGCTTTCCAAGAACTATATTATGTACTAAAATCGTATCACGGCAATGTAACAAGTAAATACTTAAGGAAGTATGAATTGATATTTTAATAAAAATACTTTATATAAATTATCATTTCATCAGCATCAGTTGTTGTCGTAAATGTTCCAACGTCATGCTGGCACACAACTCAAGCTCATATTAAGAACGCTTCACAGTTTAATATTTTAGAATTTAGTTTGTAGGGGTTTTCACGTTTGAACTATTTTGCCTATTTTTTGGAATATTTATTTTAGGTATTCCAAAATTGCACAATTTGAACAGTAATTCAATTCGAAGTAGTCATCTGCATTTGGATCAGGTAAAGACATTTCACGCATCAATTTCGTGATAATAAAGTGGTAAAATTTTGAATTTTGGTAACCGCGACGCGATAATATATCCATCGATTTGATAGATGCTTTAATGAAGTGTTATTGTCATGCCTAACACAAAAGGATAGATTTATTTTTTCAATTGTTTTCCCTAAAATAGAACATGTTGGGAAAACCGTATGCACACACACATTTGCTTGTAAATTACATTATATTACACAAAGTATTTTATACAATTTACCAAATATTATGATAGTTTTGTGACATTTCCAGCCACCGTACATGGTCCATGATGTTCACTATCAATATCTGGTTAGAATCTATACATTTAACTTTTTAAGTCCTTATACAATGAAACATCATCATCTGCTAAAAATATGTGCTTTAATTTTTCGTTTAAGTTATTCACAGAGCACGGCGTCATATTCCTAAAAAGTCATAATTTTGTTTTCGAGAGTGCGTCACAGCTGAACCGACCAATCCTGTCACATGGACATTGAATTCAACAACTTAAAAGTTATAGATTCGGTGGCCTTGAATTCTGATTGGCTGCTTGATACGAAGGTTTTCCCGAAACATTACGCTACGTATTCTGTGCAAATAAAAATAACTCATAACTAGTTTATTGTTTAAACGTGATTTTCGATTGATATTATTAATATTCATTTACAATGTAGACCCTCATTCCAATCACAATCTTAATAATTAAATAAAAATTTATAAATATCTATACAATCTTTGTAAATACTTTTAATATTTTGTGTACAGGAATTTTGCAAAAAGATTTAAAGCAAACGTTTAAGCAAGAAACCTACAGATACACATTCGCTAGTAGCTAAATGCAATAATATTATTTTAAATACAATAATTGAAAACTCCGTGGATACGGTAAAAGTTTTCACAACGGTTTTACTAAAGTATGTTTGCCTCTATTGACTGACCTCCAGAAGGAGGCTAAAATTGCACGAATCCAACTTGTAATTCTTTTTTGGTATAAAATGGCCCACTGCATTAGCATTATTAAAAGTAACGCGAGTCCAAAGAAAAAACAAAACAATGCACTTACACCTATTTGTGACCAAAATTGAATTTTTCCGGGATCTCTTAGTTTACCCGCTGGTACTATTTTTAAAGCACCTGTTACAGCGATTTGCCTCCAAGAAGATCTCAGTTCGTCCAATTTTATTTTAAGTCCCATTAAGTAGGCTTTGTCGTAGGCTTTTGATATCGCTTTTGACAAATATCCGCTAAATCTTAAGCTAATTTCTACACGAAAATCTAAACTTGAACTTTTCAGAAGATCGAATCCCTTACAATAAAATTTTTCCTCAACAAGTCCAATCTTACTTGCCAGGGCGTCATAAAAGCCCATTCCAAATATATCGTGAATAATGGTTCCTAAAACTCTTTTGGTTTTTACGCAAGTTTGGAGAAAATTCACAAATTGATTTTTTTCCAAATTACTTTTATTTGCATTTGTGGAAATAGTCTCGTAAATGTTTACACCAGGAAATAATGAGCTCCCCTTTTTCGTCATGTCTTTTGGAAGCGTTGATAAAAACATTTTGTGCATGCTAAATTTCTTTCCGATTTCTATGTGATACCCATTGTTTATGAAATTCATCATAGCTGGGAACTTGCCAAATGCCATGCTTTCTGATGAAATTCCACCTTGGTATGTTCCCGATAGTCCAACCATTGCCACAAGAAGTATTCCTTGAAAGATACGCCGATGACCATAAAGACAGGATTTACCAAAAAGAAGCCACACGATATCTAGAGCCTTAACTATACATTGGTGACTACATATTGGTGACCAAAATTGAATTTTCCCGGGATTTCTTGGCTTACCAACTGGTTGTATGTTTAAAGCCCCTGTTATATTGATTTTCTGCAAAGACGTCTTCAGTCTGTCCAATTTGATTTTAATTCCCATCACTTCCGCTATATTGTAAGATTTTATTATCTCTTTTGACATGTATCCCCTAAATCGAAAGGTCAGCTTTAAACTAAAACCCAATCCTGGAATTTTTAGCAAGTCCAACCCCTTGCAAAAAATGTTTTCCTCGACAATTCCAACTTTACTTGCCAGAGTGACGTAAAAGCCCATTCCGAATGAGTCGTCAAGAATTGTTGATAAAACTTTTTTGGTTTTTATGCAATTTCGGAGAAAATTCACGAAGTGACTCTTTTCCAAATCAGTTTTATTTGCAGTTGTAGAAACAAACTCCATATTATTTTTAGCAGGAACTAATGAGCTCATGCTTTTCATCATGTCTTTTGGGAGCATTGCATAAAACAACTTGTGCACATTAAACCTCTTTCCAATTTCCACATTGTACCGATTGTTTATGAAATCCATCAAAGTTGGAAACTCGCTAAATGCCATGCTTTCAGATGAAATTCCACCTTGGTATGTCCCTGACAGTCCAACCATTGCCACAAGAAGTATTCCATGAAAGAGACGCGGATGACCGTAGAAACAGGATTTGCCAAAAAGAAGCCATAGAATATCCAGAGCTTTAAGAAGTCCCTTACATACAAAACAATAAAAAATCACTTCGATACACAAACCCACCCAAACCATTGGCGACATTGCGGTTATTACAGTGAAATCAAAAACAGACCAATCTGCCGCATTAACACAAGCTATCACCCTCCATATTTCATTATACTGGTCCCAGTATATTTGCTTCGTAGGTTTACTACTTTCAATGGCACTCCCGTCAACATGTTTTCAAATATTACAACTTGTGTGAACCACTTTGAAAAATCGAATTCTAAAGATTTGAAGTCTTTTCTGCCGGTGTCATGGGTAATGTTACACAGATCTTGAATCCATGCGGTTTGCATAAAATTGGCACTCTGACATTCATGTAGAGCTCGATTTAAATCTTTCAGATTGAAGCGACCTCTTGCAAATGTTAGACATGACGAAAACTCATTCATCACTAAGCTCGTGGGATAAATTCCAAACGGATGCTTTCGGCGTACAGTGAAACCGTATCCGTGACCGTTCAGTAGTTCGTGAATTTTTAGTAGTTCGGCATACTGAAGATGTTTGGGGTAACTGTGGAACGTTCGGCGATTTGGACAAAAGTAGCAATATAATAAAATGTCATTGGTTTTTTTCATAAAGAAAATTACAGGGGCATGAAATGGCTCCAGGTTCGACATAAAAACCAAGTTTGAAAAGAGGTATAATATTTGTTCTGCGCCATAACTTATATCAAGGTTTATATTAAAGATGATTTCTGCAGAAGTGGAAAATCCTCTGTTCTGAATGGCCAGTGCAGTTTCTGAAAAGCTTGTTGTGAGAAGTAAAAATGTGATACAATTTGTTTTACGTTTTTGAGTAGTTGTAAAACGGAAGTGGCCATTCTTTAGTGTAAAGTTGTTGCTATTCAAAACTTCCCCGGGAACGCTAAGTCTAAAAGAATTTGAGTGAAAATACGTGTAAGTGTGAAATTGTGTGTTTGATTGGATTTGGAATGTGTCCAATTCATGTTGGCGATTGAGAGCTGACACAATATTGATCAAACACGAGGATTGAATATGCATTGGAAATGTAGTGGGTTTATCATGAATTTATTCTCCTGATATGGTTAGGAAAAACTGTAGATACGTCAAAAGTTTTCACAACGGTTTTACTACATTATGTTTGCCTCTATTGACTGACCTCCACAAGGAGGCTAAAATTGCACGAATCCAATTAGCAATCCTTTTTTGGTATAAAATGGTCCACTGCAGTAGCATTAATAAAAGTAACGCAAGTCCAAAGAAAAAACAAAACAATGCACTTACACCTATTTGTGACCAAAATTGAATTTTTCCGGGATCTCTTAGTTT
>JAQFXM010005618.1:0-14636 GCA_034693345.1 Entomobrya multifasciata | reverse complement strand
CATGCATGACCAATGTATAAGAAAATATTGAACTGACAGTAAAGTTCACAAAGTTCACAACGTACATTAGCATATGAAATCTTGGATACTAAATGTAAATGACAAAAATGACTTGAAAAGTTAAAATAAAGGAAATCTTAACAGCTACTTATTTAACATAAAATATCGAATGGAAAATTAAAATTACAAGACAAAAGAGCTACAACGACCTAAACTACTACATTTTCCGTACGGAACATTCCATCCTTATGATCCATCGCTTATCAAACTTAAAGTTCATCTTAAAAGCTTGTAAATGGTTGGATTTTAATATTTTATTGGAAACCTTAACAATAAAAGATAACCACTTAAGTTTTTATTACTAAAATGTTAAATAAAGCAACAATCCAAATATTTCGAGGTTTGGTATACTTGACACATAACCTCCTACTTTTGATTCCAATTGAATCAGATTCTAAATATTTTCATGTTCAGAATAATGATCCACTTTTAAAAATCTTTAAATTTGTATGGCCATTGATATTTTATATATCTTTAAGTGTAACAATATTTGAATTTTGGTACTTCAGTATTGTGGACTCACAAAAAAATCTTATTATATTACTCTACCATAGTGTTTTATTAATCGTAAAAGCAACAGCATTAATTTGCTATATTGTCTTCAACACATTGGCTCTTCAGTTTTGTCAACTTTTTAACGCAATACTTCAAATGTCCTATAAAAAACGATCTCGTGTTTTGTGCAAACGTTCAACTGAGACAGCACAAACTGATGATAATTTATTTGCGTTACTCTTAGTAGTTTTTGCCACTTTTCTTTTACTTTTATATATTGTAATATTTCCTGCAATTTCACTTATCCTACCTGGTTTTCACAAAACTCCAATAACAACACGGTTAGGTGATTGCACCAATTTAGCGTTTCGATTAGTTGTGTTCTTGAGTAACCTTATATTTATGTTACCAATTGGATCACTTGCAGCATTTTTTACTACAAGTTTGTTTGCCACAACAAGATGCATACTTAAAATGTTCTTAAAAACAGGGTAAGTTGTACTTACAACCATACTGCATGGAGACTGTTGATTTAACATTATATACAATTTGTATATTTGATGAATTTATTTTAGGTTCACTTGGACTCCAAATGTTAGCCATCATCCAAATATTTGTTGTTTATCATCTCACCACTACAGACAAATTCAAATTTATGTACTGCTTACGAACATTTGCTTTGGGACATATTTACTACCTATTATTCAATTCAGTGGATCGATGATTCTAGTTGGAATTTTGTATTCAATTTTGGTATTTCAAGCGTCTTTGCCTCCATGGGCAATATTTTTGCTTAGTTTGACTTTTGTGCTAGCGGTGGCATTAGTTTATGTTCAACTTGATATCGGAAGTGAACCAATATTAAAATCAAAAAAGGTCTTGAGAAAGTGGAAGGCATACAGGCGAGATTGCAAATGCAGATGGGTGAGAAAATTTCTTCGAAGCTGTCCATATGTTGTGCTGCACATGGGATCTTTCCATGATTTAGACAGAAGTAGAGCTCCGAACTTAATGCGGTTTGTTTTTCAGCGAACCTTTTTTCTTATAAAATATACGGGTAAAATAAGTGGAATTTCAGTATCACTTCCGGCATAAAGTATAAACCTAAGATTTTCGTTTCAAATTTTATAAACAATAAATATGTTGTTGTCGTTCTGACATAACTCACGTGTAAAGAAAGTACGATAAATATGTTTGCTTACAAAACGTATTATTGGCTAAATATAATACAATGAGTTGGTTTCGTCGTCATTAATAATCGTTTGAAACTAAAACATTTATTAAAAGTTGTCTAATTTTTATGCGAGTCTGCTTATCAGACTTGGCTCACATTGAATCATATATTTTTATTTTCCTTGTTGGTAGCCAGTCAAAAACATTCCCAATTGTACCCAAATAGTTAGGTACTTAAGCTAGCATAATTGTCACTTATTTTTATTAATTTTTGTGCAAATTTACATTTGAAGGTTTATTTCCTTTTTGCATGGTTTGCAAAAGTATCATTGCATGTAGAAAATAATGATTTTTTTTTAAATTTCAACTTCTCTAAAGGGTAAACTGGTTATCATCTCATTTTGATTCATTTTGCATCCATTGCGTTCCTGAATAGGCATTCATATATTGACATTCACCGGACAAGTTAGATAAATCGGACAGGTATTACAGTTATTTTCAACCTTCCTCCACGGATATTGTACTCTTGTAGAACCTTAGAAAACTCTAAAATCTATCATTTTACTTCGGTCAATAGCATTAGATTGTGCACCTTTGGGGCATACTCAATTGCTTTGACGTTACCACCGTCACCACGTTTTGCACATACAGATGTTATTGCCCTTCAACAGCAACATGATCAACTTTCACCGCAGTTTCAATAACAGATCGAATCGCAAACTAAAGTATACTACCATATTATCTGTGGTCTCCTTTGTATACTTTGGGACGTTTTGCGTATGTAGTCTCTTAATCCACCTTCTACAAACCTTACTTTGTAGTTATTATAAAAAGTGTAGAGACTGCTTTTTTCAGCAAAGCAGCTAGTGACTGAGTGAGAGTATCATGCGTGTAGCATACACATACCTTAATATATTTATGTGTTTTATAACAAGCTATCCTGGTATTTCCCACTGAGACAAAGGAATTCTCATAGTAAATTGTATAGAACTGGTTTGCAGGTAATTACGATCGAGGAATTATTGTGAGTACAATCTCCTTACAGATTTTATGCTGTTTATGAACCCAGTGACCTATGGATAAAATTCAAAAGGCTGTAATTCAGATTGTTTAATGTTTATAAAATTTCAGGTAATTACGACAGATGAAAAGATGGTTTCTTTTCATGGCTCATTGGACCACGAATGTATACATAGGAGTAGGACCCACTATGTTGCTGTTTTGTTTCGTCAGCCAATTAAAATAGTAATGATCTAATCCGTTTTATAGATTGACTCGTAAACGTTATTTCGAAATTTAAGTTTATAATTTCCTAACATGAAGTTTTCATGACAAGCTTCTAAAGTATTATTATTTTCTTATATCATATGGCTGATGCCTTTTAAATGGCTTGACATTGTTAATGTTTTTAGCCTACGAAAAGAAAATGGTCTATAAAAAACAAGATGAACTGGTTTAGACATGAAAATACTCTTGCTTCTTTCAGAATCTATGCGGTGACGAAAATGTATAAAATTAAAGTGAAATTCGTCAAATAAACGTAGTTATAAATATTATTAAAACTTATGATCTTAGTTATCAGGCCATCTAAATTAAGAGTGAATTTATTTATTCATTTTGGCATTTAAATTACGCATTCTAGGTAACTAATTTACAAGTATAGCAATTCTCCTTAGCATTTTTTCGATTTTTAAAACTGAATAATTGTTACCACAACAGTTGCAAAGATGAGAAGGATGAGAATGTTTCCTATAACATTCAGGATTGATAAATTATCCGATGGCGATATTGCTGATAGTTGCGATGGTGAGTATGTGATGCTGAAGGAGGCAAAAACTGGAAAACCTTCTGGATTATTGATGAAATTCACTAGTTCCTGGGTCCGAAAAACACCTGTTTGACAGAATGTCAAGTTTGCCAGTTCGCTGAAACAGCAATAATCGATATTGCATTGCGTGCAATTACAAATCCTTCCCATTTCACAATCTGAAATAGAAAATTAACAAATATCTTATTTTTAGATAAATATATAATTTCTTTAAACTGTACAATTAAAAACTAGACTTGCCAAGTGAAATCAGGAGAATGAGAAAAATTGCCTGTATTGCAATCATTGGAAATTTCTGCGAATATATTTGAGATTGGTAAATATTCTGAATATATTGTCACAAGTTTAAGCGATGAAAAATTACTGTGATTGAACGCCGATCTTCAGAACAGTTTTTACAAAGCTTCCTTCTAACGTTCCTTTACAACAAGGACTGACTTGATTTTATTCAATTTTTAAGGTACCAGGAGCGTATAATCGATAAAAATATTGTTTTTGTCTAGATATTTCTATTATGTTTGTAAAACAGCACAGGTTTGGTATGAACCCACCCACATTCAAAATAGGACATTACACAGATGCAGACAATTATATTTAGTTCACTTTGAAATTCAAACGAAATCTAACGAATTCATAAAGAAAACGCTAAAATATCTATTAAAATGTTGACTTCCATTGACCATATAGTGTAACGGGATACTTCAAAGGGAAGCATTGCTAAAATAGTAGCATGTTTATTTGTTTCGAAGAAGCGTTTCGTGGGATGTTGTGGGGGTGGAATCATAGTTATTGTTTTGTGTTTGAAAAAAAAATCATTGATACAGCCAGTCATCATTTTCGTACTTCTTCAGGTGAAATAGACCATTTTAGATAATTTGTTTATCAAGTCATCTTTCGTATTAAATGAAGCAGTTGGGGAAGAGATATTTAAGCACTTCAAGTAGTACAAAATTTTCGTGAATTTGCGTTATACATCATTTACTATTTTAATGCAGCACAGTAAAGTGGTCAGATTTTTTTGTTAAAAAATTCACCTTTATTTTAGCATAGATTGTGAAATGCATATACATTTTGTTGTTTATTCAGAAACGCAATGAATTTCAGATAGACTGGATGCTCATTAAAACTAACTAGTGAGCCGATTACATTAAAATACTGCTTCGTTTAATGACAGCAATGACAAATGGTTTTAATGTTACGTCTTTTCAACTTTCTTTGTTTTGTGCCTATGCCTGATAGCCATGTTGTGACATGTAACGGTTACATGTTATAGGAATTTATTTTCCCTAGAATTTCATGATGATACAATTAAGTATTTATTTTATTACTCATTTATATGTTAAAAGAGGCTCTTTTATTTTGTACGCTTATCCATTTTATTATTATTTTTAAGTAGCAAAGTAAAATACGAATAAAAATATCTTAGCCATTTCCTGAAATGTTCCAACATTTATTTGTAAATAATACACTACACTAGAACGTAGTTTCAGTGGAAGACCAGAAATTATGTATCAATTAAAGATTACACTGGTTTGTTTTCCCTTCGATTATACTTCCATTTACTTTACCTACCGAACATGGGTATATGCAAGTTAAAATTTTTTAAAAAAAGTACTTGTATTACCAAGTAAAAATGTGCATGTTTTAATAGTCAGAAATACCTACCATTCTATCAGGTTGTTAGGCTCCATATTCCTGTGCTGCTCTGCAATGGTTTTAGTGCATGCAAAGCTTAAAACCCCATACACCAAAGATTGTCCGAAATACACCAATCAGTAAGAAATATGTGACGACTACGGCAAGTGGGCAACCAATCTCCACAAACGTTGTAATCCCAAAGCAAGGAAACCATATGAAAGTCAACAGACATGCGAGCATATTCCAATTGGTCCACTTGTTCCGAAGTGTTGCCATTTCCACAAAAGACGGACACTAAAATAATAATAAATTAAGGAATGACTGTTTTTAAAAAAAATTCCATACGGTCATTCAATACACTGAAGTTTTACATTTATTGTGTTGCTTCCGACGCGAACAAGCTGACGTGCAGACAACACTTGTTTCCAATCCGTGTACAAAATGATTACAATCATGATCAAATTCAAACTTGTGTAAATGCTGATAGTCTGTTTAATTTCAAGAATTTCTTTTTTGAGTTCGTTGTAAAAAGAGATAACTGCACATACTAATGACACAACAAAATGGAGTTTTGATGAGCACAAATCCAGAAAACCAAATTTTGTCAAATTATCCATGTTGATATTCGCTTTGACTAGTGTCAATACCTCAATCAAGACGTCAAGTCTTCACACCTGCAAAATCAGAAGACGACTGTCTTATTTTCAATTTTTACTTGTAGATCAATCTCAACTGTCGGACCAAATCCTTCACCAATTTCTTGGAACGTCTTTTTGAGGATATTTGTATTTATACAAATACATACATACACCTATATATCGATAATATATATAAATAAATATATATCACGAATCAATTTCATTCAAACAATGCTTATTAAATTTCGCTGTTAAACGGCAGGCAGCTCTTTAATAGTTGAAAGAATTAAATTAAATGTAATGCTCGCAAGAAAAGGAAAAGCATGGGACGCTTTTTTAATACAATGAGAGATATTAGATAAGAATCTTTATTACATTTCTTAAGTTGAATATTGAGCAAAATATGTCTTTGCACTTTGATGATAATACATTTTACAGTTCATTTACTTCTTATGTAAACAATTTTTTCGTATTATTTGATTACGGCTATCAGATTAGAGTAAATTAATATAAAAATTGCGTGCTGTTCACAATTTCTTTCCTTCGTAATAATATTTTGCTTTAACGGTTTTTTCCAAAGACACTACAAACTTATGTATTATCTACAAAATTAAATTTTTGCAAGCCAATTGATTTAAAAGAACGTCTTCAAAACATTACATCGCCAAAACATATTCAAAGAAATGTTGCTTTTTCGTTTGGCGCATCTTAATATTACAATTCTATTAAAACCAGGTATTTTCCGACAAAGCTTTCATTTTCATTGGAACACATTCTTTGCTTCAATAAACACATTGTTCTCGTATCTCGTATATTATAAGACATCTTCAGGTGAGCTCTCAATATATGTCTTATATCAGAAACTGATAAATACTTGGAAAAAATGAACACGCAGTATTAGCTCAGTGTTAAAATGAAAGCGACCTTTGAAATAAACACCTTCTGCTCTAAAATATAACCATGTCAGAATAGTCGTCTTGGGGTTAGCATGAATTACATGCATACTTGTAGAAACATATCAAGAATGTTGAAAGACACCGAAAAAATGTAAATCTATACGTTTTAAATCTAGTTAACGTGTTGTTCGCATACACTTGCGGACTATTTGTAGGTATGAAATTGAAAACAGATTCTGTTTACCGGACGTCGGTAAATAAGAGAATCTTAGATTAACTTTTAAAACGACGAAAAGCACTCATGTTTTGAGTTTTCATGTTTGAAAGGTCCAACAAAAAGTAATAAACTCATGTGTACCTCTGAGCAGTTGCACCACTTCTTATACAATTGCCAATCTAATTCACAAATCCGTACATATAACAAAGCTATTGACAACCATGTAGAGTGAGTGTATGTAGTTTATTGCTAATTTCGGGTATTTTTGGTCGCCAATAACAACTTTCCTTTTTCAGCCGTATACCCGTATTTACTGATTAACTAATAAGGAAACTATTTATTAATCTGCATTTTATTAAATTTAAAATGTATACACCAGTATTCGTTGTTTTACTTTCTCCCGTTAAAATTTCTTACTTTCTAGTATGCAGATGGCAACTGGTCTCGTATTTGTAGGCTTAAAGCAATTTTTCAAGAAAATAAATCTCCAGTTGCTGAAGCTCGTTTTCGTATTTTCTTTCTTCCCATATTTAATTTGACTAATATGCAGATCAAGCCGATTTCATAGACATAAGTGGCAAAAATAGCGTAAGTACTAGGTCAAGGTTACATGTGTTTCCAGCTATTAAACTTTTCGAAGAGTGTTTGGAACGTGATGATTTTTACTTTTATTTTTATTCATGCATTTTGTATTTTATCATAGCCCT
The DNA here is from genome assembly GCA_034693345.1 of Entomobrya multifasciata. Classification (NCBI taxonomy): domain Eukaryota; kingdom Metazoa; phylum Arthropoda; class Collembola; order Entomobryomorpha; family Entomobryidae; genus Entomobrya; species Entomobrya multifasciata. The sequence continues at coordinate 6,984 of JAQFXM010005618.1, read as the reverse complement.
TCTGGCATGTACCATAAAGCACCGAGTGTCGGTGGTGATGACACCTGTGTATTTCTTTCTGTATCAATTTGTTACACCAAATGTAAATCTAATAGTATCTTATCTTCTCAACAGAGATAAGGCGAATTTCAGCAATCTTGTCAAGGCCATGTCACTGCTTATGTAGAGCTTTTTTTGTCTCGTAGCCTTTTAGTGTGTAACCTTGAACTTGAGTTGTCTACAAAACATATTGCACATTCCAATGTTTACACTTGCCTTTTAGTCAGCTAGCAAGCTGCACACTTTTGACTTGTCTTCTCTTACTTTTTATATGTAATTTTGTGACTTGATAATTTTTCCTTGGCTCATCACAGAAAATAAGCTAATTGTGATTGAGGAATAAATTCACTAATTTCACCAATTTGGAAACTTCAAATTACTTGTGTTGTTTTATTCATTTCACTTCATACTCAAGTGTCGGTTAATATGAACAGTTATCATTTAACCATTTTTCAATCATTCTTACATCATCAAATCATTAAGTTTAGCTAGCTTAACTAGCTTGGCCCTTTGTTGCATTTTTTCCACAAATCATTCATTCATTCCCTAACAAAGAGTTTTTCTGTTAGAATGTTGATCAAGAACATAGTGTGTAAAAATCAAACCAAGAACACAGTAAAAACTGACCCAATTACAATTTGTCATTACAGAGTAATAAAAACAGGACTGAATTTGAGGACAATATCTACAAATTGTGTTTTTGTGCCAGTCCAGTTCAATGAAGATGATCAGTTTACGAGAAATGGGTTCTAGCGAATCAAATGCGTTCATTACTAAACATCCATAACTTTCTTTGCACTTTTTGATGCAACCTATCCGGAAAATGTTTTGCTTCTTCTGCATTGAAAATTTCACTAATTTAACTCATGTAGAAATCATAGTAATATATGTTTGGCTGCACACCTAGGGAATGTGATTTCCACACCTGGAAAATGTGATGTTACACGGATACCAAATGTAATATAATGAACCTTCATTAGCCTGAATGTCAGATTCTGATTCATCTTATCCTGGCAAAACAACAAATAACGATCATTTAATAATATTTCGATGATATAGCAAAAAAATCAGATTTTTTTCGTAAAAAGATGTTTTCTTACAATTTCAGAGGTGGTCATGTAATGGTTGAGTTATATCCTTTCTTTGAAATATATCACTTTTCTTTCATTGCTTGGATAGGAGTATGGCAAGTTTTGTAGCAAGATTAGTTAACAGTTAAATTATTACAGTTGCTCGATTGCTTTTTATTTGAAGATGTTATGTAAAATAAGTGATGCTTGATAATATAAAATTACAAAAGGACATGTGTTAATCAAAGTGAACCTTTGTGAAAAGTAGTTATTAGTATGATGCTTATCAGTTCATCATGCTTTAGTTGACACAATTACAAAACGTTCTTACTAATCTACAATTTCTTTGAAATTCATGAAAACTCATGAAAACATGAAAATAATTGTTGATAACTTTCGAGGATTTTGTAATTTCCACAAATTTTAAACTGACATACCAAATTCCCGTTGTTTTGTGTAAGGTGAAAACAACCTCTAGGCTTAAAATGGTTTTATAGCTAAGTTCTCATTTGGTTGTGTAAAACCTTTGGATAAATGTGCGTATCAAATTTTTTATCTGTCTTGATTTGCCCCAACTAAAATTGAACTCAATGAGCTGGTCTTTATTTATTAATGCCTTCACTTGGACCAGTGATAATTTTTACTAATAAATAGGTTTTTATTGTCACATTTCGTCACTCATTAAATCACAAATGTAAGTTCAATTTTGATAAGTTTAAAAAGGGATTAAAACTATTAACATTATTTATATAACTGATCCTGCATTTTATTTATGAGCATGAGCGAAAATTCACTTGAAATTTATACGTTCTGGTGTAGTTTTTATGCTGATTTTATTGGTATTTGTAATTTCCCCGTATGCACATACGTGTATTTATCAGCAATGTATACCGGCCAAAATCGTGCTAAACAGGGCATCCTTTTAAATAACTCGTTTTTGAACTTCCTGCTGAAAAATGTATAAATGAAAGGATTGCAACAAGAATTGCTCATTGCAAGCCAGTGAAAGTAGAACCACAGAATATTGATATACTCAAACCTGTTGATGAATGGGAACATGGCTTGGAGAAAGTGGTCAGTTTGAAAAAGGAATCCAGCATAGCACAGACATAAAAACGACGTTGAGTAGCCTCTTGATTATCAACGTGAAAAACTCACAAGTAAAAATTCATTATGTTTATGTCTTCGTGTCAGTGCTTTCGAATAATAGGAATACAGTTCACTACGTTACGTACCAGAATTTTCTTACCCTTTTCTTGATTAGCAAAACTAGAGCATCCTTATTTACTGGTTTCATGGCCTGTTAGGTATACAAAGTGTACCACCAATATGTAAGTAAACTTTAGTGATGATAAACAACGGAAGAAAATATGCTTCTACAAAAAATCTATGGTCAATCCATTTTTCGTCACCTTAATCACACTTACATGTATTTTTTTGAGTTGATTAGAGTAACAGCAAGCGTTGACTTTTATAAAACATTGGACAACATATATAATTACCTAAAGTCCAGTAATGGTAGGAACGCGAATAAGAAGCTGAGAAACCAAATAGCAACAATTGCCCCGTGTCATTTTCCTCGATGAATTTTCTTTGAAAGGATGTATCACTGACTTATATCGGTCCAAGTCATTAACCTCTTGCGTAAATATGCTCACACTTACCATCAGAACCGAATTTGCATGAAAAAAATCTCTGGTAAAAAAGAGACTGTTGTGTTGTTTGCTGTCCACAGAAATTATTCTATTAAGCTTAACAGATACAAACCTGGACAAATACCTGACAGAAACTAGGTAAATTCCACTTTTTTCAGCAACGTCGCCTGGATTTGGTAGAAATTGGTGAACATGGCGATAACGGCATCAGCAAAAGCCAAACTCACAGTGAAAATTTTGGTAACAGTATTCATCTTCTTGGAAGAAAGTACGTTCATTTTGTCACAGAAAAAATAATATTTAAACAACATATAAGTTTTCCAATTTGGAAATTTGCAAGATATGTGGATAAACCGTTACTAATATAAAGTCAAAGTCATGACAGCTGAAAATAAGGAATTTTGATTTCATTATTATGCATTCATACTACGTTAAACGTAGTCGTAAAACTAAAATGGCTTCTAGACAAGGAGCAAAACGTACGCATAATGGGGAAAATTTCTGATTTGATGTAAAAGCCAGCATCCGTCCTGAATATATTTATGTAGACCCTAATAACTTTCTGCAATATCTGATTTTGTTGCAAAGCTGAATAAAAAAGAGTCTTTGAATATAAAGAAATTTAGTTGCAAAGGAAAAAACCGCCTCATACCTACTTTAACTTTTGAACGTTCAAACACGTTTGTTATAATATTTTAAAGAAACTATCGTTTGAAATACAGTTATCTTTCATTAACGTTCACTATTTTTACCAGGATTTTTTGCATTCAATACTGATATAATTGGAGAACTATGAGCTTATATGAAAACCTATATGATTTTTTAGAATATTGATCCGAAATAGCATAGGTTTTTTCATGTTTGTGAGTAATCTTCGACAGAAAATTGTGAGGTAGCATTAATATCGTTATGCAGGTGCGAAATTAAATTAGCTCCGTTACACTGGATACCAGTAAAAGTGTCCAAGTATATTAACGATGATCTTTTCCACATAAATAAAAACGGGTCGTTATGCAAACTTTGTGTGATCCATAGACATTGACGAGCCAAGTTTGTAATAAGTGTGTTTTGGTATGTATGAAATTGCTCTTTTAGTCGAAAGATCTGGGAATCATGACACGGAATTAATAAGCAAATAACCAAGAAAAATTATTGAACGAAATTCTCAGAAATAATAATTTAACGATTGAGTGGCGATTTGAAATGTTTGGTAACCATATATCTTAATAAATATTACAAAAGAACATACTTCTTGAAAGTTGCGATTTCATTGCATAGAATTATAAAATTGGACGCCAATCATAATTCCGAACCAGCGAAGTTTTATTAACGCTAATTTGTTATTTATGTAAGAATTTGATGAGTACTTTTAAAAATGAATAAAATGAGGTTGAATGTGTTTTCATAATACCATTGTTAACTTTCAGGTTTTCAAAAAGGCTTTATATGCAATAGTTTTGTAATATAGGAAGATTTTCGTAATATGGTCAATATGTTGGCAAGCTATTATTCCAGAAAATAAATTGATAAATTACTGGAATATTATGAACGTTTAAGTATTAAAATTCTGTGTATATTTCAGAATAAAAACATACCATGGATCACCATTAAAGTAAGATTTTCTAGTAGAAAAAATCCATTTAAAATATTGAAAAACATTTTTAATATTAACGAGGTGTTCCACAATAAATCAAAAAATCAAGAGCATGACCGATAATTTTCCTCTGAAAAACTCAAAAGTTCAATTGTACACACGTGTAAAGAACTACTAAACAAGCCTATTTGAACTATTATACGATACTGTGCTTATGTTCGTATATTGAGAAACTAAAAAGCAACAGAAATAAGGAAAACCTGGCTTTACACTTTATATACTTAAATGTACTTTAAACTTGGGAACATACGGGCTTCAAAAATTCCGAGGATTAACAATTATGTCTTAAGTATACTTGTGTTAATAATATAAACGCATATGTAAAATGTATATAGTAAGCATAGTGAAAAAATGTTTTATGAGATAATTATCGCAGAAGATTTGATGAAAAATTCAATGAAATAAAAATTTAGAAACCAGTTCTGATAAGTTTTAAATTTTTATAAATTTAATGCTCTTGACAAGAGCCACTAAAATTTCGTTTATCAAATACATTACAAATTTATATAATGCATACGTGATGTTTCCTAAAGAATCAAGAAAAATACATCTTATCATTAACCCGTGAAAAGAAAGCCTGTTTGTGAGGTAACGAACGGTTGTTTTTCACTTGAAGATACGCAAACGAAGTTAGCGAAACAAAACACATTGAATTAAAATAGTTTGCTTTAGTCTATTGTCTTCACTATTTTCACTTGATACTGATTCTAATTGATAAGTATACATGTTTCTGAAAATTAAAACTGTCTTTGAGAAAACATTCTCAAGACTTTTGAACACATCAATAAATTTGACAATGTTTGGTTTTTATGTGAACTTGCACTCGCAGTGAAAGTAAAAATTAGTTCTGACGAAGAACTAATTAATTAATTAATTACTTCTAAATTAGTTATTTTAAGAAGTACTTGAGGCTAAATTAACAACAAAATTTTGCTCCTGTTTTGAGCTCACAAAGTCATTACCTTTTTGTGTATTTCCGTTTTTAACCAATCCCAAGAAACTTAAATAGTTATGGAGAAAGAAAATATTCTTCGCTTTGGGTAGTATCCAATTTCGGACCTATAGAAAGTATAATCTACATACAAAATTCATATTAATAATTCAGTTAACCATTTCTATAAACTTTCCAGGACCAGGACGCGTACGGTTTGAATTCAAAAGTTTTAGAACAGAATATTACGTTACATGCGTATTTATTACGATGAAGTGCAAATGACTTTGCTTCCTTATTAGAAAACTGTAAAGCTTAGCTTACCTGTGAGTTGACTGACAGGACCTTTTTTTATCTTTCTACATAATATAGTAGAAGTTTTCAGATTTTGAGTAGTATCCTTGTCTTCCTAATGCTGTCATATATAAGAATTTTATTCTAAACTCTTTAAGCTTATAAGACCTGTCTCATTTTAATGATGCCATGAAACTGTTGCTAATCTTACCTGCACTACACCGCTTTCATGCAATTTTTACTTAACTTGTTGCTTTAATCATATGATATAGTTCCTCTGACATAAAACGTTTGTGCTGCTGCCTACCAAGCAGGCCGGAACCCAGGAATACAAAGACTTCAAGGATTAAAATTTTAAAAATAAGTCTATCTATAAACTGTCATCACCTTCTGAAAAATAAATATTATCCGTTGATGAAGTATATTATTTTAAACTAAAATATTAAAACTGTTTGTCATTATTTTTTAAAGCTTAGAAATTTAACAAGCTTTCAGATTATTTTAGTTTTTATATCTGATCTCCAATTTGAATTATTAAATATCATAATGAGCTTACATACTGATTTTGAGCGTTGGACATCGAAGTTTATTGGTACTGAAAAATGAACTGGCAAAAATGTACACGACGCTTAGCGTTTCAAAATGCAGACAATTGAAGGCAATGACGTGTTTTCTCCGATATTTTTCACAGCAGACTTGTGTATTTAAATGATAACTGTTTGGATTTTGGTTTTTAGTAATAGACAATTTTGCTCTAAATAATATTGAACAGTGAATATTTTGCAATACGACTTCAAGAAATCCACAAAAACCATTTATGAGTGGGATAATTTTTAGAAACAGTTAATAAATACGTTTATTTCTGAATATGATTAATGAAGGTGTCCTTACATTTCAAAAATGCTTACTTTAATACATTTAAAGTTCAAACTGTTAATATTAAGATAGCCCCAGTAACCTTTGCAATTAAAGTATTATGAATTATTAAATACGCATAGAAGTACCCAGAAATATTAAATGCACACCAAGCATTACTTACACTGATTTAGTTTCTCTAGTAACTTTACATAAATTTAAATCAATAGGATTGTATATTATTTTAATGTCAAAGCTTTTAGGTGGATCCCCAATGCTTTTTCGAATAGTACGATTATTCATTTCTGCATTAATAACATTTGTTGCTGGATGATTTACCCTCCATACCTTCGCCAAACAAGGTATCCTTTGGAACAACTCTGTTTTGAACTTTTTATTAAAAAATGCGTAGATGAAAGGATTACAGCAAGAGTTGCTCATGGCAAGCAAGTGAAAGCCAAACCAGAGAATATTGATGTATTCAAA
>JAQFXM010005617.1:0-14637 GCA_034693345.1 Entomobrya multifasciata | reverse complement strand
ACTTGTTAAGTAGTGCGAGGTACTTCGTACTACTTGTTGATTTCGTGTTTCATGTCTGTCTGTATGTATGTCTGTCTATCTGTGAACGCTCTAATTCAAAAATCCTTTGACGTACGGACTTCAAATTTGATACACAAGTACATTATGGTACAAGTAAGAAGCCAATTGATTTGCAGCCAAATCGGTTCAACGGTACCGGAGTAACGGCCAATTAACGGTTACATGCTAATCAAATGGGCAAAAAATATTATTGCATAAATCGATAGATAAGAGTATTGGCATCAAACTTTGTCAATAGACGTTAGTCTAAAACTCAATAGTTATGGAGATATAATGAAATAAGTGGAAGATTTTTTTACTTTTACCATTTAAAAATCATTAAAAAATACTTCGAGCACTATTTTATTTTTTACTTACAGTACTAGTTTTGTCTAAACTTTACTAAAATACATTATATACTTCTGACAGAATTTTTAACCTGCTCAAAATAATGTACTCTACACTCTAGCATTAAATTAATCAATTTTTTCTATATTATGTACGTCATTGGAGATTTTTGATTTTTTGGTTCAAGTTTCCAAAAACGACGTTCTCCAATGCAGGTTTTACAAATAAACTTTATATCTTATGATCGGCACAATTTAATTCAAGTAGGACAAATTGAGGCTAAAATTTTGACATTTTATGCTTTGGATTTGTAGTTAAATTACTGAAATGTGACTTGAAATTGAATTGAAATATCAATTGTTCTCAATTTTCCCCAAATGCATGTATGAAACGAACAGTTTTAACCATCCTACAAATCTGGTCTTAGAAACACGTCACATTTTTAAAAAATCCGGTGTATCGTTATTACGATTGGTAAGTTCAAAGTGTCAAAGCGTAACTTCTAACTCTTAAAATAATCGGAACTCTTTGTTTCAAAATTTTATTTTTGAATTCATAACCAATTTAGTAATAATGTTGGCTTCTAGTTTAAAAATCGTTTTTTTAATGATCGGAAAACAATAGTTTGGACAAAAAAATGCCAGGATTACCGCAACATTTAGAAAATAAGGTCCAGAGTTTTTTCTTTGCACTTGTCTACGTGTGCGTATGCAAGGCACTATAACAGTTAATGCGAAATAATGTGGTCACATAAAATTATATCTGCGACGTAGATGAATAACAAATTTATTTTTGATCACTAAAATCGGTATGCATGATAAATATACATGATTTGGATATTTTTAATTCTTTTTCCCCGATGGTGCGGGGCCCCTCTTCAGCGCGGGGCCCTTGGCATCTGCCAAACCTGCCAAATCAAGGATCCATCCATGATTATGCCGTGTATCTTTGTAAAAAAATCGTGTTGAATGTTTCACGATAAGCACTGAAATGGTTCGGTGGATGTGGGTCTCTCTGGTTTTTCATTTACACACATTTTCACAGTATGCAGCTCACAGGGTTTTCATCCCTTCTGTCAATAGGCTTCCCGCTTGCGAATCATTGTTCCGTATGTCATACATATGGTTAAAACGCTGCTGCTGTGCGCTTAACAGCAGAGAAATAAATGTTTTTACATGATCATGATGACATGAAATTGTTTGATATCACCTATTATGCTGGTACTACTACTACTACTACTACTGCTGCTGAGCTGACTTAGTTTCTATTTAAATTTTACGTAATGAATGTATTTGTGTGTCTATCATGATGGTGGTGATGTGATGATGTGCCGATCCGCACAGCAATAACAAAAGCTTTTGAATAGCAAGTGGTTAAATGTTTAATCCTTACAGTTCATTACTATTATTATTATGTGGGTTGATGTGATATTATCTATTAGTGTCATTTGTATCTATATTTTGTTATACGTATGGACTTGTTTTTTCGACGCCCGTGTGTTTTTAGGAAAATTCGGAGTTTATAGGCGTACAAGAAATAGCACGTAACGTAACTAAAACGTCGGGTTCCTTAGAACTATTGTTCAGTTCAGACTGCATACACTGCGGTAGTATGTAATGGAATACGTAATTATCTTGATCCCTTCAAACAATTTATTGTGAAAAAGAAAAGGCGTCATCATTCATTACTGTCTACTTAACCAATATATCATTAACAAAATGAGCTGATGTGTATTGAATGGATATGTTTGATGTATATTTGTTCTTACTATTTTAATTTTAATTCTTCAAATGAGTAGAAAAGAAAGGAGATTTCAATGCTAAAAAGAATGCTCCAAGTTTTATATGGAATCAAAGGTACAATTTAAAAGGATTTTTTATGTGACCGATCAACGTTTGTATACCGTAAACCTTTGCTCTCAGTGCTTTTTTTGCCTGAAGCGTTTTCACCTTTCAGTGTAGTAATTAGTGATACTCGATTGTTTGCTTATTCAAGAATGTCTGAGAACTGAAAACAATTGTATTTGCGGATGTTACTTATTTTTAGGGGAAAAAACGATGTTTGTTTGTTTGGTCCATTCGTACAATTTGAATTTCAAAAACCCTTATGCAAGTTGCATAATGCAACCCTGCAGGTAGACACATGTCACACGTGGATGAAAGTTCTGGTTTTTAAACTAACATGTTGTAGAAGTCGTGCATTACAATGGTGTGATGCACATTGATAGTATTCATGACTTTTGAAATAAATCTTAGGTTATTATGTCATTTTTCTTCATCCGTTTTATTTTTTGAATAAGAACTACGGAAAACATGTGAACATGAAAAATTGAACATTTTTAGACGTCAAGAATTTCAATAGAGAGTATGTACTTATTATTTAACAATAAGATAAATATAAACACATAGGACAAATGGTGAAGATGACCGTGTAACGGTGTAATGCAGCGTATTTTACAATTGCACAGATGAAGATTATTTAAACAAAAATCTATCATTTTTATTGTGGTCATTTCGTGTGCTTTTATTTGCTGCAAGTATTGCTGTTATGACATAAACAAACCGTCCGTCCTACTCTTCTCGGTCGTGAAGAAGAAAATAGAAATTAAAGAACTGCGAAATGGTTTTTTGTACTCGTCGACTTAGATAAGCTTGGTTATGCAAAAGAAGCGACCGTATTTTCATGGTACTTATTTCTCAGAGACTCGCATTTTTATTTTTGCAGATGCATTAAATGAGCCGAACGTTTACTTGATTACCGATTCGTTCAAGGTTCTTTGAAGTCATCATCCATTACCATATGATGATGATAAAAAACTTGTGTTCGTTTCGTTCAATGTGCCAAACAGTTTCAAATCATTATTCTTACGACCACGACGTGATTTTTCTGTTATTTGCTTTACCCTACTCCGTTACCGAAATTTATTTATGGCTCAAAATAGAGATGCAGGCGTAATAGAACTATTTATTTATCGTATATTCTGAAGTTAGACAGTCTGACTACTGGAAGAACAATGTGATGTGATGTGCGATATTCTCATTTCAACCATGAAGAATGTTCTCCCAAATTTTGTGATGATTGCAGTCATACAGTACGCATGCCCCGGAAAATTATTTATTTATTGTGGTAAAAACGATTCGCGTATTTACGGTGTGAGATACACTCACTGATGGGAACCTTTAATCCGGAAGTTAATAAAAATATGGCTGAACGGTTGATAAAAATTGAAAAGTTCGAAGCATTTTTGTTGTTTACGCCACTGCAGGTGGTGGGGAACACCAGATTACACGGTACTACCTTCATTAAACAAAAATCTTTGGTGTCTGAAAGAATCAGTCTCATCTGAGTTTGAAGTCAAGTTATGTGGCATTGATAGTAGTATAACATTAAATTTTGCTGTAAACTTTATATTATAGCAGCCGTGTGATTTTTGTCTTATTCGACCACTAACCGCACATCATGGTCGAGTAAGTTAAATAGTAAAAAAGAGTCAGCCGAATTCGAAGCAACGGCAGCATTTGTTTTGAATGCCATATATTTCATAGTGCCATGCAAACCCACGGTTTTGTGGACTGAGTATTTGACGTATAAAGTCAAAATTATTTGTGTACTTTGAAGAGGTTATGCTATTCTTTAAAAGATGTTTTTTCCACAGAAATTCATACAAATACAAATTGCAACCCTGTGGTTTGGTCTGGTATTTATATTTATGCTTTTACTCATGTCGGACAGATTTAAAAATTTGGCGAAAACTCTAAAACAAATGTTTGTTTAGAGTAAATTTGAGATGAGATTATATTTAAGTACTTGTGAGCCAACATATAATATTGAAAAACATTTTAGCCACTATATCAAATTCAAAAATCGCAAAATCATTTAAATATTGAATGTCAGACAAAAAAAAAACTTTTTCCAGTATTCAGATCAAAGGTTGAAAGGGAAAAAAATGATCAAGTGAAATCTTTCACACCTCAACCTCCTACCGAGGTTGTTATTTGCATCTTGACTTAACACAGATAGAGATGAACTATGAGGGTGACGTGCACCCTGAATGCTATGAATGTTGCATTACAATATAAGATGGACCACTACGGCGCGGCGCAGCGTCTTTTTGATTGATGCATGTATGTAGTTGTTTACTGCATATTTACTTGCCACCGAGTCTCTTGATTGATATTGGTTCATTGTACTACTGGAGTTTATCTTTGGCATACGAAGAATTTATCAATCTAAGAATGGCTTGCATAACAGGATATTACACCTTTTTATCCACAGGTAGAAAGAAAAAAGATTGCTTTAAATTCTGACACTTCATCATCACCACATATCATGTTGACCACACCGCAGTTTACACAGTAGTATTATTTTGCTGTAGAATTCTCTTACACTTTGACGTCAGTGTAGTAATGGGACTATGCGACAAAGCTAAGCGTACGTTTGAAATGACAATCGGAAGATTGTTTAAATCATTGTGAATGACGATATTGGTAGTTGGTGAAGATTGGAACAACTGTTTCGTTTCATCTTTTTGCTTCTTTGTACGATTTCAAATTATGTGAACGGAATGAAATAGGTTTCTTTCTATCTTTGGCTCAATGATTATATCATAATACTACTATACTTGTCTTGTGACAAATGTAATATAGTTTTTATGCGTGAAATGAGGTTTTGAGTCACTTTTATAACTGGCAGTGGGTTACCAATCTTCCTTCTTTCATCCTTGTCATGATTAACGAGTAACAGCAAAAGACCCATTAGAAGTTAACTATATCAATAATATTTCAACTTTTTGACACACGTAAAAAATATAATCGCTACATCTGCGTGTAACAAGTCACTATTTAAGTACAGTTGTCGCTACTATTGCATTGTCTGCTGGTTAAAAAATGAAATTCATCATGCATCTATGAGCGCACTAAGAACCTATTAATACCTCTATCACAGTTAGTCCTTTTCAAGGTAAGAAAGATAATGTGATTTGTGTATAGGAATCTCGGGCAGGTCATAGTCATGATAAGGCTCTTACAGAATTTAAAGCATGCATTCATAAATACTGATTCTGGTTTTCAGTTATGCAATTTTGAGCGTAAATGCATTATGTAGTATATACTAATTTTTAAAAGAATATTGGTTTTTATAAGATTAAAATTTAGCGAAAAATGTCACGCTGCATTTCAGTTTGAAACTTGACACTGGCATTCTTGGTGGCCCGCATTATTGCTTTGTTCAATGCAATGGTCTTATAAAAATGAGTGGTTCAGTTCAGATTCAATAGCAAGGTATATAATTATAAATATTCGATGAATACAATTTCAATGTCATGCAAGCTATTATAATGATGCATAACTGTAGCTTAATTCATATTTTCGAAAAATCTCATTTTGATCATTATAAAATGCATTTTTACTGCGAAAGATGAGAATGTAAAAGTTAAACATTTTATAACAGCAAACTATAAGAATTAAAATTGCTGTACCTATGAAAAATATTGAAAGATGTAATCGTTTATACTATCGCACAAGCTTAGGTAGTATTTAAAAATATATATTTCCTGTAGACCTGTGTTTAAATGCGTGATAAGTTTTGGATAGCCAGTTTGCTACGAAATGAAGTCGTTTTCGCTTGAATCATCAACATTTGAAGCGTTGAATTCGCTTGTTTAAGTTGTAAATTTCTGTCGTGTAGTATCGTTTCAGTTGTATAAACGATCCACAATTTGTTCCCAGATTTTACACATACCGCAAACAACAGCTTACCAACAATAAATTAAGAGGGATGAAATAGCTTTCTGCGTCTGCATGTATGAAAGTTTTTCTGTCGAAATTAACTTGAAACTGTGATGTAATTTGACAAACTTTTCAGTTACAAAACTCACAGTAAAACGACAAGGTTCCATCACACAACGATTACACTATTTTCCCGGTATCTAACTTTTTTTTAGTAAGGAGCAACGTCACATGAAGTAGTAAATCGTGAAACGTCGGCAATTGCTTACTGATTAAATATCTTGGGTACTACTATTATTTACGAGATTTTCGTAATGGTAGTAGTATTTTTTATGCTTGACGAAATTTTACTGTGTGTTTTATGCCTGCATGTCAGTTGACTAGCTGATTTGGCGATTTTAATGATTTATGTACAAGTAAATGCTTACAGACAGATGGATATGTATAACGTATGTAAAGGGTATTTTGGCTGTCAAGTCGTAATCACGATTTTCCATCGCATCGCAAAAAGGAATAACTTCATTTTTGCTATCCGAAAAAACAGAAAAAAGTAATAATTATTTCGTGTGAGTTTCCTGTACATTAATTTGCTTTTAACATTTTCCTCCTTAGTCAAGCCAAGCCCTTCACAAGTTTGTCATTCTTTTTTTAAACTTGTCTTTTGCGTAATTTTTTGTGATGAACTAAGTCGTAAAAAACTGTTTTACTAAACTAATTACCAGTTTTTTCAGCTTGTAGTCATACACCAGCATACAAACCAAAAATTGGTCTACATAAAAATGCATGTATTTGAGCTGAAGAATATTATTTTTATGAATTGCTGCTGCGTGCTATTATTATCTGCTAGTCAAAAATATCATATTCATCGCTTTTCCATTGTGCCTTATTATTATTTTGCCATTTAATACTAATAATAGGCGCAGTATTTATTTTGATTTCACTGTGGGAAATTTTATCTTCGCTTTGTCCAAAAAAGCACCCATTCGAATCTCTACCCTTTCATTCATTCATTCATTTTATGTGCCATTTCAAGCTTACCTGGCCATGTATTCCTGACAATTTTGTCTTTGAAAAGAACTGGTTTCTGGATCCTCTGTAAGTAGCTTTGCCTTTCCCAGACGATGATGATGAAGACGATTTCTTTGTTGTCGAAGATGGTTTTGCTGATGATGCTAATGTTGACTCCTCCACTTCAAAACTTGAGTCTATGCGATTACTTCTTCCTTTGTGTGAACTTTTATGCTTTGTATGTTTACCACTACTCTTTGCTGCGTCCGCATATGATATTAAACTTAACAATAAAACTCCAACGATTAATAGTAACAATGATACTTTTAATTTACTATTTTTTGCTGTCGGAAAACCCATGTTTATATAATACAGCTTTATCGTTGCTTCTGACGCTGAATGTGATTTGTACTTCATTATTATAACGCCTTGTTAACAAGTTATTTGTTATTGAGACTATTGTTGTATAGTTTTTTTCTAATTGAGAATTCAGTGATAAAGACAAATTTTTTCACGTTTTTATTTTTTATAATTATGTTTTTTTTCGTATTCACCTCACTTCACCACGTCAAGTAAAAAAGACGAGCTGGGAAAATTGTAGAAAGCTTAGCAGCCACAGCATTTCCGTAAACTCAAGTTTTTTTCTGTTGAAAAGGGCAAGCAATATCCGCAAATTCCTAGAGCTCTTGACTGATTAAATCAAAAGAATAGCTATATTTTAATTTTTTCAATGAAGAGTCTCTTGACGAGAATGAGTGGCCAAGTGACTGCAAGGAGCTCCAGGTGCTGATAGGGCACTGAAGGGAAGATAAGAGCTGCTTATAATACTGCCTGGCACATGTGCTGTTGTTGACGAACAGACTTGTAGTCTTTGGTTAGTCATAACTTCAATCAAATCAGTCAATGAGGAAGAACACAGGACACAGCTTTCATTAAGTTCAGTTAGAGCCAGAGAAACACTCTATAACGTTGTGTCAGAGACAAACACAGCCAACCTAATGAGCTCGATGCCAAGGGCCGTCTGTAGGTACAAAACTGTGTAGCGGAAGGGTTTTCTTTCTCAAGTCCTCATCGTGCCAACTTTACTAACTCAGCAGCGTTTCACAGCGCACATGAATGTTGGTGTGGTGGTGTGGAGCGTTGATGTGAAGTCTGTATGTTAAGGGAGAGAATGAGATGAAGCGAGCGATGTGATGATGAGATGCGGGATGCTTTCCTCAAAAGGATTAAAATACTACCAAGAGTGAGTGTTCATTCTGCAATGAGGAGGACGTCGAGGCAAGGAATTGCCTTTGAAAAGCTCACTGCCTTATATTTCATTTAGATACGTAAGCACATTATTGTAACACAGTCTAAAGCTGCAGTGCAATGCAAGACATGTGCTATATGGTCCAATGATCATGGTACAAACCTTAGTTGAAACTTATAGTTCTTGTCTGTCTATAAATATATAACACTTGGTAGACAGCAGTTATAGAATTCATTAGGATATTATCGCTTGTAAGTGAGTTCTTATGTATATTCGTATGGCATTTTTGCAATATCGCATTTCATGCTTGCATTACGATAGAATGAACGACTTTTAATTCCCAAAGGAAAGGTGTTGGTGATGGGGTAATGCGCGTGTATAAAACGATTTGAAATGTTCACAAGTTTGTTTCTGATTCATCTATTTTTATTACACATGTACGTGTATAGGAGTTTGCAAATTAATTTTTATTATTATTAGCTTGCAACAAGGAAGGGTCATTGGAAAAAGTAAAGTTCATTTTCTTATGGTACAAATCTACAATCTAGTACTGAGCAGTGTTATTGTTTCATCTCATTTTAATTAGCAATAAAATGATCATCTTTTAAGATATTTGATATTATTATTTATCAAGTTTTGCATGAGAGAGAGGTAAGGGTTCCGTTAAACGGTTTTCCATTTTATATATCCTTTTGTTCAATCTCAAATTGCTAATTTTATCTGTACTATGTGCATCATTCACACGCTCAGTTCAGATCCTTCTTTTTCAGGCTTGAAAAAGTTTTCAGTTTTATTTGTCATAAAAATTTAATGGATTACTCTTTCTTTTCCATATTTATGAGTATGAATGAATGAATATATGTAAAGCTTTTATGAAGATGCTTTTGCTTGTCAAGAGATGTACTCTTTCAGTAAATCTTTTAAAAAATTACGTGCTCCAGTTCCTAAGCTTAAAGAATCGTTTTCGAAAATAGTCTTTGCTTAAGCAGTCATGATTCATGTGTGGCAATGGAGCTAATGCCAATCATCTTTTTATTTTGTAGTATAAGCTATTTCTCACGATATGCTCGATTACAATATGGGATGCGTAAACGGGGTGCACGCATAAAATTAAGCGAATTAATTACATCGTATTAAAATTGAAAGGGTTAATAGCATAAAGAGAAAGATGATCTATTAGGTTGTCACAATCAGTATTAACATGAAGTGGAAAGTTGCATGTAAAATGGTATACAAAAAATGAAAGATATGAAAACATGACAAGCGGTGTTTTGCATTTTTAGACGTTCCTTTTCTGTTCATGATAGCATGTTGTTGCTTGTTGTGAATTTGGGAAAGGCTAGATGAATATGGGTAAAGAAAATGCCATGCCATATCATCAGCACAAATAAAACAAACATACAATGGAGAGCTGTACTCGCAAAAAGTTTTACCCATCTCGGAAAATTGTCCGTCAAATTAACGAAGTTCATAAGTCATGCAGGAATGTTTGAACTTCGCCAACTATATGCATACTGCCAGTGCTGCAAATTCACTCTCATGAGTCACCGTGATAGTGCACCTTTCTGTTTACAGCCTCAGTTTTTATTATTATTAAGGCTATTTAAATCTCAAATTGCTCGGCTGAAGAGAAATCTTGGTATCGTTACTTTTATAAGGGCGACACTTGAAGTCATGACACAAGACATACGAAAGAAAAAGTCATCATGTTTTTATGGTCCTAGTACAATAACCACCACTTCCACTACACTTCATTTCACATTCCCTTAAAATCAGAAAAGTCAAATCAAAATCATCTCACAAAGGTTAAGTCAAGGCTTGGGTTGATGTTTTCTTCTTTACATATATGCCTTGGGGGAAGTAAAGTGCATCTCTCTCTCCAATACCATAACCGCCTTTATTATGTGATGTGATCTTAAATGAATGGTGGTAAAAAAAATTATGCAGCTCACTGCCTATCACATGTAACATGTGCATTAGGAATAATACTAATATTAGACTTTGGTTTTTAAATAATTCTGCTATCATGTTAGCGAGCTGTGATTGCGATGCGGATATATTTATATTTATTTAATGTACCCCTTTATATGATAAACGTCTGCAAACAGCATTTCTATCTTGATACTTAATAGTTAGAAAATAATAATAAAAAATAAGAATCATCCTAACAAGTGTGACTGCAATGCGCTTCTTAATTGTTTTACAGACCAGCGAGAGGTGAAGTTTGATAATAGCAGCACTTATGGGTTGTAATATTTGTTACAGCATTTGTAGGAGGCGTCACTGTTAATCTTCACGTTAGAAAGTTCTTTTTTCTTAATCATGCAATTTTTACTGCTAATCGCTTGGAACGGAACTTCCCTAGTCGACTTGAATTGCAAAGTAGATTTTCACCTTGTTGGTTATTATTGCCATTGCACGAGTAAAAATGTTTACTTTTGTTAGCTATGCTCATCAGCGAGTGTTGTAATGTGCGGTTGACTTACTATTATCTATTCTGATATGATTTGATTATTGTTGTTATATTATAATAGATTTTTCGTCTGATTAGTCACCGTACTTACTACTTCGATCCGAAGAAACCATAACCAACATTTGTCCGAATGCAACATACTAATCAAAAATTCGATATATAGTATTAACTTCGTAATATTATATATCTTTAACATATCGTCGAACATTTTTTACTTTAAATTCACATAAAAGAAAGAATAAAAAATTGTATTAAATGTATGAAAAAGATTAAAGTACGCGTGTTGTGCACATATTTGTATAATGGTATTTGATCATGGTTATCAAGAAGAGTACAGGTATTATCAAGGTGCAAGAGTGCATGTACTAACAGGTAATAGTATGCAATTATCTTTTCATTTTTCTTCTTTTTCTGCTAGTAGTAGCTTGTTGGTGTGGAGTGGGCAGGTTTGTTGGGAGCATGTGAATTTTTTTATACTACATTACTTCATTCACGAGACTACTGCTATGTGCGATATAAGGTCAAGGTAACACCGAGCAAGTCATATTCGACACTAGTCAACTTGGCTTGCACAATGTCTGCACTTAGTACAAAAAATCATGTGTGTACGCCTTTTTGCTTAGCGTGGTTCCGTTGTTTTTCAGCCCCGGTTCATCATATTATCGCATTAATTTTTTTACGAGAAAAGGTAAAACGGGGAGAGCACACAAACAAATCATAAACCACCAGTTTTGTAGGTGTACATGGATCCAGTAATGTGGATGCTGGCATTAAATTGAACTTACTTGATATGATGATGATGAGACTTAAAAGAAAACCTTTGTATAACTCATAACAGTGTATCGAATTGGATGATTTAAAACAAACGTGAAGACTTCTGTGGTTTAGGATTGGTTTTTTACTTTTGTTATAGGTAGCGGTATCATACGTAACAATTTAATTTTTGTGGGATTTGTTTTGAAGTCACAAGTTAGTATTTTGTTTTGTTAGTAATAAAGCATTACGAATGTCGACTTTAATTGAAAATCATAACATGGCCCTTATATTGCCTGTATTAAATTTACAGTATTTATGTTCAAGAAAAAGAATTCAAACAAAATTTACCCGCAATATTTGATAAACTGAATGTTACCTATACTAATAAAGTAATATATTATGTGCTTTGTGTACTCACTTGGCAGGGAAAATGTTTTTACTTTCTTATGAAGCTTTGAACAATATAGAGGAAATGAATTCACCACCCTCTATAGTCAACAGCAGAGTGGAATGTAATAGCTTATAAGTACGCAAAAATGATATCAAATCGAATACGTTATCATTTTTTTGAATTCTGCTCGCACAAAACGTATCCGCTTTTTACAAAGTGCCTGCCCACTAAATGAATTTACTAACTAATCTAGTCGACAGGCTTATTTTTATAAGGTACTCGCATTGCCAAGCGTGCGTTTTGTACGTAGTGACAATGAATTAATGAGTAAGATGACAATCTTACATCCGTCCCTTGCGTCGTCCACATATCTGCAGTTTATTCAAAAGGCATTGATTGCGATGATGTGTATATAAATGTGCTTATTATATCGTTTAGCTGCAAAGCAGAAGACAGGGCTTCCTTTTTCAGTAGATCTTGTTTATGAGTCTTAATTAACATTGATAAATGCTTTTCCGTCATTTATCAGTGATCGCATTGTTGTAGGTAGCTTTATTTTTCTGGGAAGCTACATATTACAGTCCATTTGTCCATCATTCTAAACATATTCATTACAGATTTGCAATCTGTTGAAAACATTTTAATGTGTTTTTGAGAAGCTTAGTACAAAATACGTCACTCGTCATCGTCTATCACATCAGTTCAATGACGTGTGTTACAGGATGAATTTTCTCCTTTCTTGTGATTGCGATTATATGAGTGAATGATTATCTATTGATGTGGTAATGTCAATAAATTATTATTAGATACAATTGGCAGCACAAAAAACAAATAGGTATTGGTATTGATCGGTTATGTATAGATTACCATGTCATGTGAATGCTCAATGAGGTATGCAATTTATTTTAAAATTGCACTTTAGAATAATTTACCTAAACTTCAAAAAATTGCTGTAATATTGCTGAATGTGTGTGGTGTACAGCATGTTATTGAAAATTGATACATTTTATATTACATATTATGACATTATGATTGTGTGGCTTTCTGGTTTCATTTTTGGCCCTGCCTCACGGGCACAAAAAACATGCAAAAATTACATTGATTGCCGATGTTGTAGCCCAAAACGTAGTGAATGACTTTCTCTACATTTTAATTTGATGTGAAAACGTGGAGTTTTTTGTCATTATTTTTTTAGGAAGACGAACGACCCAGTGTAATACCTACCTATTGAATCTCATGTAATATTCATCTTCTTCGCTTCCCTGATCATTTCAATTTTTTGATAAATATCGATTCTGAAAAATTACACTAAAAATTTATGTAATACATGTGGTGAGGTTCTTGAACCTTTTCAATTGTTTGAATGAAGTTACTATATAATCTGAACTTATTACGACATGACATAGAGACAACATGTGCACAAAACTTTTATGCAAAAAAAACTAAAAATTTAAGCATTATTTATGATAATTCACACGGAAATATCTTAATAGTTTGAGATATTGGCAGTGTTGGTTTTTGGGTGCAGAGTGCAGCGTTTACATCAGTGCATCAGAGAGATATATGTCTGGGGATGATTATACAAGATGAGCTTTGATAGTGAAACCACATTTTTAAACTTTGCACGTACATACTTTCAGGAACCTACTCATGCGATAGGGTGATGATGGACTCAGATTTAATAGCGATATAGGCAATAGAATACACAATATTTGATTTTAAAATATTTTTTTGATGTCTGCAGAGCTAAAAGTAGGTTTATTATATAAAGTTACGTATTTCGATTACACGGATGAAGCGTTATATTCACAATCATAATAATATATGCGTAAGTCCAATTAGAAGAAGGGTTGAAATAGTATTTTTCTATTGTTCTGTTGCGGCTGTGTGCTTTGTGCATTCAAGGACCTCATCAACACATGTTATCTCTGACGTAATTATGTTTTGTAGCCTTTGTTGCATGCGCTGACGCTGCTGTAGTTTGTATCTGATCTCTGTATGATTATCTAATTTCTCACAATCAGCCGACACTAGCTATAGCACAGCGCATCATGTTCTTGTAACGAGTGTAATTTGACCATCCAACTGACTTGACTAAATTGCCAAAACTTTCTTTGAATTGAATGCATTCATATTTTGTTTTCTATTTGAGAGGCGGAACCAAAACCAAACCAGCTTTTAAATAGTAAGCTTAGGATATATGTTTGCAAATTCAATTATTTATGTTCTTGATGATGATAAAATGATGGGTAATGGATGTGTTTCATATTATATTTTTGTGTAATGCGTATGGCGTATGCCCCCACACTACGCATATAATTATTTACTAACAATACATGACAGCATTTACTCATATAATATACTTTTAGTTTTGTATCAGCTTACTTGAAATGAAAATGTATACAGTAAACATACATGCATAATTAAGTTAATCATTTTGATAAATTAAATTATTATGCAAGGGATCAGTTTCAATTTATTAACTTGCGACTTCGAAGCAAGTTATACAGGATAGTCGGGTCGTCTGTCCGTCTGTCCGTCTGTCTGTCCGTCTGTCTGTCCGTCCGTCTGTCTGCACGATAACTCAAAAACTAATCAAGATTTTCAAAATCTGATTTCACCAATCGATACATATAGGTCCCTGCTT
>JAQFXM010005616.1:0-14638 GCA_034693345.1 Entomobrya multifasciata | reverse complement strand
ATAATGATTAGATTGAGATCTCATGTAAAAGAGTACAGTTATTTTTCGCTTAGGAAAAATAATATTGTTTTCTGTAAAGGAATTTATGGGTATAATACCTATGTGTTAGTTAATATATATGGCTCAGGTGAGAAATGCACGTAAAGATGTAGGTATATATATTAGTGTGTGTGGATATACCTTGATAGATGGACTGTTGTATGTATGTACAATTTTGTATCAGCAGGTGCAGGTGTAAAAAACGGTTAAAATTATGCACAAAGAAAAATAAGTTTTGTATGCATGGTTATATGTGAGGATATGGCTTGGCTTATCTTTTGTGTGTGAATAAGAATATATGTATCATGATGGGTGTCTATGTCGATGTGTCTGTATATCTTACAATTTACAAAGTTTTGTACTGGTTGATTTTGTTTTGTGAATGTGAACATGACAGAGAACCTGACCAGACCACTGTCTTTATTTCAGTTTTTTTTGGATTGGGATTGAACAAAGTGTGATATCTTACAGAGAGAGAAGAGGCTTCTTGTAATGTGTAGGTATGTAAAAGCAAGGAGATGGGTTGATGTGTGTGTAAAATGTTATGTTATGATGATGGCTTTGTAAATGGAGGTAATAAGATTAGTAATGTAAAATGTAATGTATATTAGGAATGGGTATGCATAAAAATAAAAAGAAGTTTTTATGAATAATGATGATTTGATGACTAGGTTGTGTTTGTGTGAGTGAGTAAGATTTTGTTTAGGGTTTTGGGGTGATTTGAGAGTGGTTATCTGAGAGATTTTAGTAAGGGGAATGATTATGATTTGTGATTGTCTTTGAAGGGATTGGAGTGATTTGGAGGAGAATGAGTTTTTGATGGTGTCTACCTCGAAATGGTACATTCCCTCGGAAAATAAGTAAAAAGAGTTATTCAGTTAAATGATAAAGTAGCACGTAGGATTATTTGTACGTTATGTTCTTTACACATGTAGATTGTACACAAAGTATGGGATGTGTAATGTTCTTGGTTTTGCATTGCAATAAAAAAGGCGAATGGTAAATGATATTTGTTGGATATGAGATTTTGCGAGGAATGAAGAGTAGTGTGTTCGCTTGAATTGATAAAGTGCAAATCTATGCACTCTACTGAAAGAAGTGTTGTTTAGCTCGGGAGTAATCATGTTTGATTATTCTTTTGATTGTTTGATGAAGGTAGCCGCTAGATAGCCTGTAGAACAAAGAAATGAAACAAAGAATGCTTTGTTGTTTGAAAGGATTCAATGAAAATTAAATGAGTGGATGGAAAAAAAGTAATCATGCAACTGACAATTCAGTATTGTATCATAATTTTGCTTAGATTGCTTTATTTCTGTACCTGTGTATCTATTCGACATTGAGTTCAACAGATCTCTGGTGAAATTAATTACGAAAATCTTACTCAAATTTTTATCTGGCGCTTACCCATTTCAAATTTGAATTATTACTTAACTTTGTAGTTCTAAAAACCTATTTTGCTTTGAAAATTAGATGAGTCTCTTTTTCTAAAAACATGTATGCATAATAATATAACTCATGAAATAATAATGATTCGAAAAATTATGATATAGCTAAACAATTGGATAGTAAAATTAAGACATTAGCCGAAAAAAAGATGTTAAAATGTGCTTCATAGGAAATTAAGATACGATTGGATTTAAAAAAATTAAAGGTAACGTTCGAAATGTTTAAAGTGTCTCCCAATTAAAGAACTATGAATATTTACGTTGATATATTATGCAACTGACAAGTTATCCTTTAGGGATAGTTAATTTAAAAGGGGTTTTCAACGAATAAAAAAACAGTTTACACTTTCTTTTGAGTTTCGATTTACGCTTTATTATAATTTCGATATTTTACTCCATACAATTTTATATCTTAATATATCCCATATAGAATTAGATAGTAAGAATATATTAATATTTACTGTACAAGCATTTTTATCATCAATGTTTAAATTTAAGGAATGAAATGAATTACAATTACCAACACAATTTTTGTTTACGAATTTCTGTCAAACTTTATTTCACACAAGAGATGAGAGAGCTATTTTATACAGAGACAAGCAAGGTACACGAAACCAGTCGTAATGTTTCAATCGACGATATTTCATAGAAATTTATAACCGAAACACAAATTAAAGTTACAAAAACAAACACTACTACTAATTCCTATTTTGGTCAGACAGATAGATGTACACATAGTATATGATTTTAAGGATAATATATCAATTAGTTTGTCGTATTTATCATAAGTAATTAAGGATATTTTTGTTTTTCATTTAACGTTGCATAAAATATATGTATGTGTATGATGTACGTAGTCTAAAAACTTTTAACGGTATAATATCTCTGTTTTAAAATCCACCTTAACATCTTAATATTAAATTTTACTAATCCAGGTATTTTAAAGTTTAAACATTTCAAAAAACTTACTTTACGATAAATTACTATGGATGAAATTGTAAATTTTAATTACTTTTAGGTACATTTTTCATCCCTCTTTTTGTTATAATAATATAACGTTTTGAAGATGCCTTCTGAATTTTTTATGAACTTTCAGATCCGTTTATCAACAGCTGTGTTTGTGTTTTAGAGTATATATCGAAGTTGGAACGATACATGGCAGTTTAAATAAACTTGTGTATTTTTTCCTTTAAATTTTAAAGTTTTTAACAATTAAGTTTACTTGAAATCTTAGAACTAACAAGGTCAGCTTCATTCCTGCCAATGGAAATGGATTTCCAATTACATAACTAATTTATATTTAAGTTAAAATGCTTTACATTTTAGGATATCATGATAATATTTACTATATCGTTTATCAAATTAAAATATTTACCAGATGTTGTACTTTAATTACCTAAAAATAATCAAAATACGCATTCACTTACCTGTAAACATTCAAACTGACAATATATTTTCAAGGTTCAATTGTAAATATAATTAAATTCAGTCACAGCATGAGAATATACTCATCTCTCTCTTTTTTCAAACCTTTACCTTAAACCGCCTTCTTATGCATACCATCATAAATGAAAGTCATTAGCTTAAAACTCATTACATCAGAAAACGTGACGGATATTGATCGGATTTCGTACTTTTCGTAATAAATTTTAACGATTAAAAGGTATCTTTTTTATTTTGATATCAAGAATTTAGAATTTTAAACAAGCTTTTATAAATCACATCACAAGTTACTCACATACACATGCATTCTACACAACAACTTTATAATTTTAGTAGTCAAATTTTTAAGCAACAATTTCAAACAGTTAAATATTTTTATATTCTCTGGATCTGGATTGTCTCTCTATTTAAAATAGTGTAAGCAGTGTCTATCTGTCACGGCAAACAATTATTTATCTAAACGTTTTATGAAAGTAATGAAACCTGTTTATCACAAATGGTATGTTTTAATTACATACGTTTACCAGGTAGTGTAGTGTATAGTAAGTAGTTGAAGAATTCGCGCAGTTAAATTCCAGTTGGCAAAGTAACAACTTTATTCACAAAATTCATTCGTTCCGTTCAAATATAACGTTCGAAAGGTTTTTAAGCCAAAATAATAAAACGAATGGCGTACAAATGAACCAAAATGAAACATTTAAAAATTCAAATCAAAAGACAATATGAAAGTTAAATATATGAAAATAAAAATGAAAAATGCAAAATAAAATAAACAAGTAGCTTTTAAAACGTAAAATTTGTATTTTTTTATATTTTTAATAGAAAAAACATAATTGATTGTTTTTATTTAAATAACCATTTATCCCAAAGAATAAAACAAAGTATAATTTCCCAAAATATATAGATATATATAAGATTATGTGTATATTCTATCCATTATAATTACATTTAATTATACAATACAATTTTTAAAAACTATTGTATATAGGACAGCAGCTAATAGAAAAAAACACGTACGTAGAATTTTCTAGAAAAAAATGAAAATCCAGCTTGAAAAAATTAACTTCTTTTTCAGAATTTTCCTTTCCAAGATAATTTTTTTACCTCTACATTTCCCCCAAAAAATATTAAAAACTAAAAATTAAATTAATAGTTACAATTATGAAATAATATTAACAACAAAATAATGATAATTACATAAAACAACCCACAGAAGTTTAATGATGTATGTGATGATTATAAATGATAACTACAGGTCAACTGCTTTTTATACGAACGTTTACGTATTTTCATGGTTTTTTCACAATTATTTAAATATTTTAAAACAATTTTTCTTTAAATTACGATTTTTTTCTCTCGCTTATAAATTGCTGGCCGCAATGACAAATTACAATAGTTAATAGTTTTGTTTGAAGCTTAGCATTTTTAAATAAATCACTGATTAATATAACTCGCGAACGAACGAACGCGACGACGCTCTGTGATTGTATATATTTTTTCTTTGTAAAACTTTCCTATTGAGTTTTTCTCTCGATAATTTTTTTTATATCACCTTAAATAGCGTTACAATTAAACTAATTCATAATTAACTAGTATAAATAAAAACTAGAAACGGGAGGGTTGATTCTCATAATTAATTGATTTTACTTATCAATTTTTCTTTCTGTGATGTTGTTATATTGTGTGTTCAAAAAACGTTAACTAATTTTATGTAAACAGGTGTATTGTTATGTTATGTAATGTGTATGTTTTTTATACCTCTCTTTGTTTTTTAAATTTGCTAATTAGAAAAATATATACCTGTACAACTTTGTTTCTTTTTTTAAATTCTTTCATTCAAGTGTGATCAGGTGACGTTAAACGATCAGTTCAGTAGTTTGAAAAATTTACAAAAACATTTTTACGATGAAAAAAAGAAAGCACGTTTGATTTTTTTCTTTTTTTAAACAAATTTGAAAATGCTTTTTGCTGCGACTGTGGTACGACACTGTGAGAAGAACATAAATTTACAACGAACGAACTAAAACTTATGCTATTTAATTAATTAACTAACAAAAAACTTCATCAGTAAATTATACTTTATACAGAAAAAAAAGTATTTCCTTTTTTTATACCCCTCATATTACCCCCTCTTTTGAAAAGAAGAAAAAATTCAAAACAGTTTAAAAAACTGTTTTCGTTCTTTCTTTCAATTCTGTTAACTAAATCGTTAAATAAGAAGATAAACAGAAGAAAAAAATACATGTAAAAAATAATTATATTTTAAAAATTAACTAAAAAAAATTATCAAGCTGGCGGTATATTTTTTAAAATGTTAATACGAAGTAAATCAAAAGCACAAAAAATTTAATCATTTAAAATTAAATATTTTTTTAAAGTTCGCGCCTTAAATTTGTTTACTTATTTAAATTTTTTAAATGAGGTGACAGGTTTTTTCTGTAAGATTCGAAATATAGGGGCGGGAGGGACGTTTTAAAAAATGGCGTACTTTGTATTTTAAAAATATAGCAAGTGAACAAGATTTGAAATTTAAAAACTAATTAATTTTCGAATTATTCATTTTAAAATGGCGCTAAAATTCAAACTGGAAAAGAAGAAAATGAAAAACATTGAAAAAAAGAAAACAATGAGATAAGTTTAACATTCGAAGAAAATTTTAACCAAAAAAATAATTATACAAGTTACAATTATTTTTAATATATACATCAGGTCAGGTGATTGTATTTTATATTTTTACATAAATTTAATTTTTTAAATACCCGCCACCTCATAAAAAAAGTTTTGATCACAGAATTGCCTTGCTTTTTTCGTTCACTTTGATTCTCCCTCTCTCACGTGAGACGTTTGAGTTTACATGACATGCCTTGTCTTGCTTACGATTTTTCGAACTATTCAAAATCTTTCGAACAGTCTATTCGTTTCATTCTTTTGTCTGCTTATTTCTCAACCAACAAATCGTAAAGAAGGTCAAAATAAAGCGCGCCAAAATTCAAAAATTACCAGTTTTAAATTTCTTTTTTCTTCTTCTCTTAACGACGTACGTATTTAACAGCAAAAAAATAACTACAAAGTTAATTAATAATTACCTAACTATTCTTTTTTAAATTAACTTAACGTTACTTTGTAAATTTTTCTTATGATTACGACGAAGGGTAAAAGTTTCTAAAAACTATACATCATTTAAAAATACTTTTCTAAAATATTTTAACTCAAAAAAAGTTGTTGTTGTATTTTTTTGATTGATTCATGTTTCTGTTAATTGTTGTAATACAATTAATTAAAAATTAACTATTTTTATATCGCAAAAGTGTGTTGTGTTTGGGTACAATTATTACAAGTTTATGTACAAAGCTTTTTTTTATATTGGTTTATATGTTTTTTTCTTTCGTTTAATATATATAGCAAGTTTGTATACTTATCTAAAAATTAGCAATTATACTTTCAAACGTTTTTTAAATAGTTTACCTTAAATTTGATTATCAACTGATTTATCTATTTAAACTGTAAATATTTCTAAGGTAAGCCTTGCGCACATCTCTCTCAGAAAAAATCCACTTATATATATCTTATCATTTGATATATATTTTAACGAACCTCTCTCATCTCATCCTTCTTTCAGCATTCAAAAAATTCTTTTTAAAAATATATAGTTAATTAACTAGGTAGTTAAATGGAATCTGGAGAAATTTAGTAGTTAACACTGTTATTAAAAAAACATTAGCAATTGTTTGTTTTTTTTCAGTGTTTTTCTCCTCCTCGTAAAATAGTTTTTCTCTTCTATAACCTTTCTTTGTGTTTTTATATTCCTAAAAAAATGTGTATATAATATATTATATATCTACGTGTGTTTTATATATTTCTCAGACAAAAATAATTTTATCCAGGTAATTTATCTATTTTTTAAATTTATAATTCCTAATTCACAATTAAACTTGAATTAGTTGTGAAAATTTATTTTTCTTTAGTAAATTATTCTTAACTTTTCTCAAACTTTCATCATTTTAAAAATTGTATCCATTGAACCAAAAAAAATTCATCCAACCATATTTCTTTTCTTTAAAACTTGTAATTTTTAATTAAAGTGTATAAAGTGTAGTAGTAGTTTATAATAGTAGGTATATAGAAGTAGCTCTTGGATTATTTTCGTTTCATCAGGTCATTAAATTTTTCCAACATCACATCACTCTCTCAAAACGTTATCCCTTTCAATTTTTTAAAGTATGTATATGATTCCCTCTCTCGGCAATTAATTAAAGTGAGTTAAACTTTAATTATACATTTCAATTAATCATCATCGTCAATTTAGCTGATCATTTGATTTTTTGTTTTTTAAATTTACCGCGATGATGAGTATCAGTATCTATCCAACACACCATACTTTTATGTATAATTCATATATTTTACCCACACAAATATATATTTTTAAGAAGTATATATATATTTTTGTAATTAATTGGTTTAAAAATTAATGAACTGTTTTTTTGATGTATTAATTTAATTGTTGATGATGTTACCATTTTTCCAAAAAAAAACATTCTTTTAAGCTTCTCTTTATATTCCTATCTTTTTAAAAATAATATTTAGATTGACAGACTGACAGACAAACAGGAAATATATACTTTAAGACAAGAAGTTGATGACGATGAAGAAACGACGGCCGGCGACGATTTTATTTTGTTTAATTTTTTGACGAATAAAAAGTGTTGATTCAATTTCGGTTGATAAAATTGCTGTTTTTTTGATGAATGTGTGTAGTATGTTTTAGGTACAACGGATAATTTTTTATATTATGAATTTTTTTCTTTTTGAAAAAAATTTCTTCTTTACGATTTTTTTGTCTGGTTTGGTGATGATTTTTAAAAAGTTTACTTCCGCTTTGCATGGAGCATTTCCATAAGCAGCGTTTGAGTTGGAGCTCCTCCGTTGATGTGCTTGAAATATAAATAGTCCTCGCCTCTGGCAGCCACTTGTCTCAAGTCAGGCAGGATCATGAGAAGTTTTGTAAATTTTTCCTGGAAAAAATACAGGAAAAATATTAGTAAAATTGTAAATTTATTTCAAAGAAATTTGTTGCTTTTTTGAGATTTTTTTTTAGGTAACTTACTTGAACTTGAGGATAACAATTAATGCAGTACGTGAGAAGGGACTGCTGAACATGGTCGTGCGTCTCCTGCACGTGCTTCCGGCTCATTAACCCCTTCACGTCTTCTTTTCCAAAGCAATCAATAGGGCGGAAATTGAAGGGTATCATGAAAAAAAGATAAAAAATCGGGCGGAGTCACACCGAAAAAGGATGTCTCACGTTTAATAAAAATTTATCGCATTTTATACAAGAATAGTAATCAGTTATTAAGGTCAAATTTTCTTTTTTGTCAGGTAAAAATGATTTAAAATTTGAGTATTATGTTTTTTTTCTGTAAAGGCTTATATGCTATAAAATTTGTACTATAAAAATTTGATTTGAAAAAAGGTAAAAAGGGTATAATTATTTTGTAATCTAAAATTATTAAGTTCAAACCTGGATTCAACAGCAAGAGGAACTTCAAACAAATATAATCGGCCATATCAAACTTGATCTCTTGAAGTTTCAACGAAATGTCATTGAATCTGTCCATACTCGCTGGGACGCCCAAGAGTGCCAACGCCAACAAATCAAATTTTTGCCCATTTGGCAGTGGGGCATCATCCGGAAGATGGGAGTGAAGTCGGTGGTGAAGATGATCTAAAACGAGCATGTCTGACCATGAATGTTGAAGAAGTTTCATCTGATCATCAACCTATTTAACAAAGTAATAAAAACAAAACCATAATTAAAAAATTCAATTCCTTTTTCCCACTAATGCATTTTTATATCCAATTGCACAGAAAATAACTATCAATCACACAGTTTATAAGAGAACCCCAAAATCTAAAAAAGAATTTATGCCAAGGATGCATCGTCGCATATATCGCATCCCACCATACCACAACCGTCATATATAATGATCGTTCCCAAATCCAAACCTAATTTCCCTTTTTGATGCACTCACAAAGTCAAGTCACGCAGGACATTATTATATGCACGTTACTATGACGACATGATAATCATCATCATCATGACATGGGACATGGGATGTAGATCAGATCCGCTGAGAATCAGATTTGCAAAAAAATATAATAATACAAGCTGTTGTATGTATTTGTTATAGTAGTAGCCTTAGCCCGATTGTGTGTGTGAGTAAAAATGTATCCTTGACATCTTTTTATTTTTTTGGTGTGCAGTGCCGTATCGTTAAAAGAGTAATTGGGTCAATGACATAACCACCACCACCACACACACAAACACAAGTATTGTATATATGTATATATGCATGTATAAGAGTCAGAGAAGAATAAAACCTGTATTTTTTATGATTATTATGTGAGCTGTAGTTTTAATAGCGTTACTGCACGCTAAAACCAGTTAAAGTCACAAGCAAAGTCAGTAGTATAGATTGGCGATGATGATGACGATGGCAACAAGGTGAGCAGAGTGATGGATGATGATGATGGGATGGGATGGGATTGCTGGTTCCCACAAACAAATGTGTATAGATTTTTGTTAGTACAGCTTGGTTTTTGTTATGTATACGATTATTATGGGTTGTGATTGTGACTTGACTTACTTTTACTTTCGTTTGTTATAAGTAAAGCTTATATATGGTGGTACGGTTATTGTAATAGCTTATCTAGGCAATAATGGTAAATTTGCACGCATTTTCAGACAGGCGAGACTGACATGCATAATATGCATTGCATATACATGTGCTCTATTCTTTATGATAGGTGGGTATATGTGTATGAAATATAGCTCTATTTTGTGTGTGAAGAATGTCTGTATTGTTGGATAATAACGGCAACGACAGTGAAGGGGGGACTACTGCTCAAAATGTGGAATAGGTAATCTCTCAAAATCACATCACAAATCTAACTCATGTCGTGTCACGTTAAATAATATGAATGTTTGCAGTTTAGTGTGGAGCTAAATTGCTGACATTTTTGTCTGTGTATTTACTATATTTCATTGTTAGGCTGGTATATGTACAATGGAATTGGTTGTTGGAAATTGGGTGGTGGGTGAGGGTGGTAGAAAAATATATGAAATGCAGATGCATGGCGGATTTAGGTGAAAAAAATGGCAAAGAATTGTATACCAAATATGTAATAAGCTATTATAGATAAGTAAGTAAAAATAATGAAAAAAATTGCATTGGTTATGAGCTAGCTATTTGGATTGGATATTATTGGGAATAGGCTGAATTTTTTTTGGTTAAATATGCTCATGTGTTGGTGGTGGTTTGGTGGGATAGTAAATCATGTCAATCATTTATAATCATAAAAATGAAGAAGACAAAAGTTATATATTTTTTGTCGAGCATGACACGACACGACAATTTTATGTATGACATGACATGAATTGCTATGTCTAGTTATTATTTAAGGGTTGGATGCCTTGCCTTGTGTTTATTTTTGGGGGATTTGTGGGAGTAAACCAATTTATTTTTAAAGGGAGAAAAAAAGTAGGGTGAATTGTCTAAAATAAAAAAGGGTTTATTATGGTTATCATTAGTTTAGACAAGGGAAATGGATATTTGTTCCGATTTTTTGGTGACATGATGGTAAAATATGAAGTTGTATGGTTAGTAATTGTACAGAGCTTTTCCTTTCATTTTGTTTATGAATTTGTTTGGGCACTTCAGGGTCAAGTTTCATTTGAAAAAAGGGAAAGAAAATATTTGAGATTGAAGGTTAGGAGGATATTTTTTGGGATCAAAAAAAATTGTATGAATGAATTTTTTATGCAAGTTTGAATGAAAAAAATATATTGAAATTGGTTGGCTACCTTAAGGTCCTTAAAGAATATCGAGTTTCTGGCCCAGTCCACCTGCGCAAAGAGATTTTGATCGAGCACCTTACACAACAACTCAAAGAGGTCCACCTCGCATTGATTATACGTCTGATTCTGGAGTAGACTGAAGAGGGAGTGCTGCCATTCCTTGTCATCCAGCGATGTGAGAAGATCCCTAATAAGTGGGGGCATCTTACCGACTATAGTACTAGAACCACTACTTGAATTTTGACCTCCAGATGATCCATGATTATCCCCAACCACAGATACCATGTTGCCCTGTATCAAACAATTATACGGAGAGTTCTAAAATATTGTGAAAAAATTGCAAAAAAATGTAAGAGGAGAAAAATATGAAAATGAGTGACAGATTGTACTCTTCAATAGGAAAAAAGTAGTGTACAAAATATAAAGGACTAAAGTGATACAGATTTTTTCGAATGAATTTTACCTGCGACGAACTTCCTCCACTCTGTGAACCATTTCCTCCCATACCTCCTTGGCCTCCTCCGTTTCCTCCTTGGTTGTTACTCGTGGAATCGTACGCAAACTGATTGGACTTTTGATTATTTGATGATGAGTTGGGTGAGGTGGAGCTTGTGGCTCCCCACAACTTGGAGGGATCTGGGAGGGAAATGTTACCGCCACCTTGGCCTCCAGGACCGTTACCCCCGCCACCACCTCCATTAACCATACCGAGAGATGCCAGTGGGGAGGGACTTGAATCGGGGGAGCTTGTAAGAGAAGACACCTGAGGTATTTGAATCTCCTGCTTGATTGAGGCAATGCCTTGATTTAAATAGCCGGAATTTCCGGAACCGTAGGTGAGGGGAACGACGTCGGAGACGATAAGGCCCTGGGAACGGGCTTGCTGTGCGGCGAGTTGGCGTTGACGCAACAGTTGAAGCTTACGAGCGCGATCGCGTTTGTACATGGGACCGAATTTGTTGCGACCACCGCGCATTCTGTCCGCTCGAACCGCTGAAATAAATGGAAATAAAATGTTCATGAAATACATTAAATATTGACTGAAAACTGAAAATAGTAAAGTAGCGTAATGGTTTTTAAAAAAACTATTCATAAGAAATCACGAGCGACCCAGTGAATAAAAAATATTTATTCTTTTCAGAGATTTTTGCCGGAGGCTATTTTCTTGACATGATTATTGGCCAATCTATTTTCCTTTTTCTTTGGAGGTGCCATATTTATTTTTTTTAGTTATTATCATAACATCACAGTTTGCAAGAGTGAATCGTGCTTTAAGATGTGAACTACCACAACATATTTTTTGGAGTCTCAAGAAAGAATCAAATCAAGATTTAGTCAGCAAAAAAATTCAGTCAGAATTTTCAGACAGAGATGCAGTCAGGAGAGCGATACAAGTATGCTGACTCAGCAGGACTTGCACAAAAAATGATAATGATAATCATCATCATCTTCTCTTGAGCAGAGAAGGCAGGCATCTCTTAAAAGAAATTATACAGACATTCTAAATTGGACATTGAATTGTTCTTTGAAAGAAAAAAATATTCGCAGTGTCTTGAATATCAGCTTGGTTTGGTTGGATGATAGTTTTCGTTGGCATGGTTGAAAAAATATTTAAGGTGCTTGTCTGTCTCACACAAGAGTAAACCCATTTATTAAAGATTTTACCTGCATTACATCACATAACAGCTTATGTATATAAGAGCGTCTTTTTGCATAATAAACTTATTTAATGGACTAGATTCAATTTTTTAATGTCATGAGCTTTGTGGATATATCGCAGTCGTGCAGCATTGTTGTGAACTTGGCCATAAGAGAAGTTCAGCTTAGCAATGTACAGCCAGCATCACCGTAGCAACAGGATACACTCAAGTTGTTAAATAATAATCATGTGAAATTTTTTTTTGAATATGACAAAAAAATAGTAATATTATGCGATGTAACATGTGGTATGGGTATACATATTTTGTGATGATTATTCTATCGTTTTATTAGACAGGTCTGAGACTGCGATTTTTTGTCACGCTGAATATTACACTTCACCGTGCACATTTTTATATAGCTTACTAGAATTTTTGGTAAAAATGTGTGAAAGGGTTTGAATCACTGTCTGTGCTTTGTTGTGTCTGAGCCAAACTTATTTTCAAATTTTCAATCTCATTCAAAAATCTACTTCTTTTGTTGTCGTTGCCATAGTCACATAAGTATACTGGCAATGGCAACCGAACCTTTACTGTTGAAACTGAAAGTAAATGTGTTTTTTTTTCAACAAAGCCATTGAACACTGAAGAGAACCGACCATCATCATCATTTTAAAGCCATTTTAAAGTCATCATCATCATCAGAACCAAATTCACTTTAAATGGATAGGATTACTTTGTCAAAGTTAAGAATATGGAGAAACGTTTAGAATCCAAAAAAATCTAAACCAAAGCCAAAAAAATCCTAGTGATCATGAAGATGATAATGACATGGCCAATGACAATGTTAAATGCAATGAGCTAAATACCCAATGGAAAACATGAAGAAAAAGATAGTCTCTTCTCAAGAATACATTTTTTTCTCTTGTAAATGAAACAGCTCTACAGTTTTTCTATTTTTTCTCTTGTTGTTATCGTCATCAGACAATCATCATAATAATATTTTTTGCAGTAATTAACTTTATTGCTGAACATTGAACAATGAATGGAAAAACATGAGATCTCGGCTCGTCCCTTTCTTCGTTCTTTTCCTAAAACAATTCATCTGCATTTTTACAACGACAAGGAAGACAACACAACAGTTATCAAAAATAACACCTAAATTTGCACATGTTTCTGCGTGTTATTTGGAGAAAAAATATACTATTTTTGCCTAATTTGCAAAAATGTGAGTCAATAAGAAGAGAAATACGCACGCAGGAAAACATGTTTTCGTAGACCAAGACGAAAAAAGCCAGAAGCCATATATATTTTTTCACTTAACTTGACTTTGTCAAAGTCAGCATTGTAAACACCTCATCATCATCTTATTCTTGGTATATGGCCAGTAGTATTTTATTTCAGCAAAAATTATTCCCATTAAATCCCTATTTTAAATTTGCCAATAAATTTATTTTTCTTATTTTTTCTCTCGAGAAGGTGCGTTAAAGATTATATAGTATTTTAGGGAAAAAATGCACACAGAATATCCATAATTCATCAATTTTATCCTCATCATCCCAGAAAACCAGAACAAGACAAGAGGCATCATAAAATTTAAGAAAAAAATCTTTGGCTTCTTTGGTTTTTTTTTCTTTCCAAAGAAATCTTAAAACTCAATCATCTGAACAATTTTTTTTCTTCTTTGCTCTCGCTCTCATAAAATGATTGTGATTTAACCAATCATAACTCATTATAAAATAGCATTTAAGAAAAATAATCATTTCCATGGAACACGCACCAAAAATACATGCTATACGACAAACATGATCAGTCAAGTCAGTGATCACCACACCATCATCACGACATCATTTTTTAAACCCTTTTCTTCTTCTTCTTATTTTACCAAAAAAAAGATTCAGAATGAAATAAAATTGCACCACTATCCCATCATCGCCAAATCAACCTAGTATACAAAACTGCACTCATTCCTTTTTCCAACCAAAAAAAAAGTATGACAAAAAACACAGCGGAGAATTTAACCCTTTTATTTCTCCTTCTTATTTTTTTCGTGTATACCTACCAATCTTCTACAAGAAGACAAGCTTTACAGTCGGTATGTATGAGTCAGTAGGACATTTTCCACAGAGTATACTACCCAGCCAAACAAAATCCAAACCAATTCACTAAGCTGCTATGCCATGCCACTCCATTCCACAAACGACACGTGAAGGTATTCA
>JAQFXM010005615.1:0-14639 GCA_034693345.1 Entomobrya multifasciata | reverse complement strand
GATGTAGCAATTCAACCGTTGATAATCGGCGAATTTTGAATAAATTGTTTATTTAACGATCATTAAAGGACAATGTTTTTTTCGGTGTCTCTAATTCGGCATTTATTTGTAATTGACAAACTTACAATACATCATGCTGTTGAGTAATATTGCTTGGTACCCTTATATATTTTTGTTGCGGTAAATTTACCAAGTTACAAAAACGTCCAAAACAAAATAGCAGTGGCAGTCAACCTTAATCTGAATTAGTGAATTATATACAAAGGCTTAATAAAACCTTGAAAATATGAGATATACCGTTTCTTTAATTTTCAAGAATTAGCAGCTTAATCTTTTTAAGATATATGTTATTACGACTATTCTTTCCTTAAGCTGTATAGAAACAGAATTAATACGATGCAATATAATGATAGTAATCTTAAAATGTAAGCTTAAAACGTATTTATTTGCAAAAATTTAATAGTAAGTTCTTTGAAATGTTTCTGTCTCAAATAAATTCATGTGTGTATAATTTATATTATAGTAGATTTTCTTACTGTATTTGGGTTTAGTTTGAATGTAACAGGATTATTTGGATATTGTACAGCTAATTAGAAATCATGTTTTTACACTAAAATAAATGGTAATGACTATCAAATTATCTCTTTTAGACAAAGATCGTAGTCCCCAAAACCTTCGATCGTAACCCCAAGATGATGCAAACCATTTTCTGGCCTTAATAATAATTTATTTAAATCAATTTGTATGTGAACACATTCTTTTGTGTTTACTTTTACGTAAAAGAAAAATTCTGCCGCCCACTAAGTCTGAGAAACAATATACCTCTAAAACGTAACAATATCCCACAAATAAACTAATTTTTATAACACGAAAAACATATAATTGATGTAAAAATTAATTTACAAGCTTGAATAATATTAACTTGTTTGAATATAATTTACAAATTTAATCACGTTGACAGTAAAGTTTACGCTTGAATGGACTAACCTCAAAATAAGGTTCCCGTAATACAGTTCTGGTTTTCCCGTGAGTTCAATATGGTTAAAACATTAAAATAAAATTACTTATTCAATAACTTAAAATGTAATACCCGTGTATTAAACACATACAATAATATTATTCATCGTTTGAATTACAAAACTTTCTGATCCTATCTTCGGTGCAAAATATCAGTGTATAATATATAGTTCAGTTGTTTAAGTAAATACACAAACATTAGGGCTTACAACTTCTGACATTTTCCAAGACGACATATCTAGAAAAAATACAATCCAAATTCGAGTAAGAGCAAGAGATAGTGATACTATAAATATAATGAGAGATCAAAAAATTGTATAACTTACCTTTCCTTTGGCACATGGCGTGCCTTCTAAGGCTGGATGAATAGATTCAACAATAGTATATTGTCCTTGCTTTTGCCCGCAGTGAAGTAAAAAGCAAATATCCTACAAAAATTTAATAAGTAAACTATAAACTCTAAACTGGCATTAACCCAATAGCATTAAAAAATAGCCCAATTTCTTACGTTATAAGGAGCCTTTTTAGTTACATAAGGTGTACACTTGCTTCCACAAAACGAAGAACATTGCACCTTACCAGGAAACTGCTGTCCTGGCATCTTACCAACCGAATACGTTATTTCCCCTCCTTGTTTTGAACTTTTCTTTGATAAACACTTTGGTGGATTAACTCCCATATAGCCTCTACCTAAAAACTGTTTCAAATTTCTAATGGAACATTTCGACCAACTGGTTTTGCCACCACCCGTTGTAGGCGACATTATAGAAGAATTTGCATTACAATCTGCATTTAATACGGATCCATCATGGTCCATTCCCAGACTATGACCAACTTCATGACTTCCCACGAATGCACTTGAAAATGTGGTACCTTCAACGACCGAACAGCTCAAACCATTAACGCACATTGTACTATACCAAGCTATTCCAGCAGTTATATTGTTTCCATTTTCATTCAGATCAACGCCGGTAAAGAGAAGTGCATGATCCCAAAGTGTTCCTTGTAAATTCTTTTCGGCGGCATAAGTACAAAAAGATCTGAGAAACTTGATTGCCTGTCCATTATTATCGTTTAGATTTTTTGGCTGGGTCTTTAAAATATCGATGTTAACCAATCGAAATGAGATTTTTTCTGTCATTGATGGCTGATTGTATAAGGCGTTCATCTGTTTACATACATTTGATAAGACTGATCTTTAAAGTGCTCTTAATATATATATTTAAGTAAATGTATTTCATTTACATTATTTACGACGGCCAATATATACTGCTTCAATTTTCCGGTTGTATTCTTAGGAAATTTTGAACTCCATTTACTGTATAGTTTTTCATCCGTGAAAACTGCTAATTCGACAATCTTTTGTGAACTTGTTTCATTTTTCGGAGACTTTTTAATGATATTTTTATTAAGAGCATGAAATTTCCTTCTTGTATTTCCCAATGAAACTGGGGCAAGTGTTGTACTTTCTTCATCAATTAGAATATCAAAATTCGTAATCTGACTTTTAGCCCATTTTTGCAAGTCTTCTGGAGGTACTCGTAATGTTTCTGTCAAATTGTGTATACATTATTAGTACTATACGAAAATTTATTTGTCAATCAAATGAAACTTTTTCTTACCATCCAAGACATTGTTAAACGGTTTTTGAGTTGAGTTATTTATTTTATATGCTCTGTGTCTTGTCGTTGGTTTATAACTACGCTTTATCGCTTGCGTGCCATTTGTATTATCATCTAAGCTTGTTAGTGATTGATTATTATTCGTGTTATTGTCAGTCTTCCGGGACACATCCGGTTTGATGTAGTACTGATAGTCATTCAAAAGTAGCAAACCTTCCTTTTAATGTAAATTGAGAAATTAATTTTTAAACACGGATTTTCTACATGTTTACGAACTGACAAATTTAGACTTACAAATCCTGAATATTTGTGATGGTCGCAAGTGGAAAAAGACAGAGTTCCACCAGCAACATGAACACCGCTTTGAACAATTTTATTTACAGTTCCTTCGTAAAGGCAGTTAAGGTTAGGCACATCGTTTTCCTCTAATGTCGCTCTGAGAACATGACCACATATGCATAATGCGTAAAACCAGATTTTAAAAAAATCGAATTTCGTCAATTTCTTACATCTTTTCAGCTTGAAAAAGTCCATCAGACTGGGTTAAATACAAAATGTATTTGGCATCTGTTTCGGTGAATGTGGCACTTACTACATGAAATTGAGATGGTTTATATGTTTCATTTTCCTGTGTAGTGGAAGGGTAGGACAGTAACTCAAAATCAATATATTCCCAACTAAAACCTTGTAATTCATCGTCTCCAAATGTCTGCAAAACAAAATTCAATTGATATTTTTGATGCAAATGTCTTAAGTCTAAAATGTAGAAAATAACCACACCTGTTCTAGGGGTCTACACTTGATTACAGTGGTTAGCAAGGCTATGATAAGTGGAAAAATACTAGTTTTTGACATTTTGTTGACATTTTGCTCCAAACTGTAAACTTTGACAAGAAGTTCTAGACTGATTTGTTCAAGTATGAATCAAAATTGAGAATGGTTAGTTAAGTTTTCAAAGCTTTACTTTTAAATAAAAATCTGTACATTTTTATTGCCGTAATTCATTTGAGGAAAGTGGTTATTTTTTGATTGAGTCACGCAAACATTTTGTTTACGATTTTTCCCCAAAGCAAAAAATGGTAGCCAAATAAATGTACCTATTTTGATACAAAAGTCAATGGATAACATTACAAATCGATGTAACAAAGCTATTGAGCTCAGAGGTCAAAAAGACGAATTGCGTTGTACTACTTCATCTTTCGTTCGTATACCTACACTATATATTCAAATGGTCAAACAGATGCAGATGCCACAAAAACGTCACGATACAAATACACGTAGATTGTTGAAAAATCATGACATTTTTGGTAAGGGTGTGCCTTTTGAAAAACCAAACATAATTTCTGATACAATAAGTTGAAAAGTGTTGTTTTGAACATAATTTGGTGCACGCAAGTGACATTACATTTATGCACGCGAAGGAAGACCAGTATTCGGTCATTGGGGACGTCACGAAAAGTATTCAATAATCGATTTGCAATAACAACCCATAAAATTACTCGAAATGCCTTGATACCTAATGGTATGTCTGGAGCCATGATCAAAAAAATAAACCGGATTAAACTGGTCTTTTCGTAGAAAACAGCTCAGAGTTTCTATATATTGAAATGAAATAATGAAATACTTAAACAACTGTGTACGATCGACAACAGTATTGACAAATCAACAAATAGCTAAAATTAATAGAATGACAACAAGCTTTCAGTATGTTCGTCACATCTTTAGTACGTTTATAACATACGTAAATTCACTCAGTTTAAAGGCACGTGCCCACGTGTGAATTTGTGACGGTAGTAATCGAGACTGTCACAACCATCATGATGGGGTTTCAAAATACTTTTAAAAGATCTAAATACTATCATGCAAAATTATGAATACAAATAATTTAGTCGACATCTATAATATTTACGTCGTAACAAAAGAGACATAAGAATCGGTATACTGAATGAAACTTTAAAAAAGTCTTTTGCATTATATTACATTTTACACAACTAGACTAGCACTATTTATTTGAATAAATATATGACTCACCTCAACAATTTGTTATAAAACGCCCAATAAATAAAAAATCACCATTTAATTTTTGATGACGTTCATTCTAAAATAAAGGGAAGTTTAGAGAACAACAGATTAGAAGATATTATAGTTAGGATTAGGACTTTTTTGATATTGATATATATTAAAAAATATTTGTCCTCTTTAGAAAATGCTAAATGTACTTTTAAATTAAGAACAACTAAATTTTGTAATTTTGAACATGATATTTTTTCTTGGCCGATTAAATTTTAACATTCCAACTGCTCTCAATAGGTATTCACTAGCTTAAAAACTAGTGTTATTATTTGTGTTTCATTGATACTACTGAAGATGTAAAACAATTTTATCCCTTAATAGGCCATCAACGTTATCCGGAAGTTTTCAATTTTTAGATGAAGAAATGCTTACAGTTGAAAGTTTAAAAGGAAATAACTATCGTGGGCAAGATATGGTCGCTATTAAGGAGTCTTTCAAAGTGGTAATAGGAACAGTAGTATGTCATGAGCCAAACGACTTCAGTTCTCGGGAAGAAGCTTTGGTGCTTTTAAAATCTACCATACTTTCTGCTGTCATTTATGAAACATTTCCAATAAATATCGAGTTTCATCTGTTTCTTGATCAAAAAGTGGATGAGGAATACTTTTTGAACAACATTGAACCGTTTTCTGTACTGCTGCATGAAGTTCAAGTAGACCTGTATTTTTATTCTGTTTTTGATATAGTACCAAAGGAATATAAGAACATGCTATATGAATACGAAACTGGATTAAAGTGCAGTTACCTTCGAATATTTTTGCCTGATGTACTCTCGAAAGTAGATTCAATTTTGTACTTGGATACAGATGTAATTATAACCGGAAATTTGGGAGAAATATGGGATAAATTCTATAAAATGGAAAAATTTCAACAAATAGGGGCTGTAATGGACATTGAACCCGACAATGAACCTTATTTTGAGGTAAACCTAGATTTCTTTTTAAATACTCCAATTCCAACTCCAAGAGGGCTCAACGCAGGAGTTCTCTTTATGAACTTGACTAAAATGAGAGAGTACAAATTTGTTGACAAATTTTTTGAATTTGTACAAGCATTACAACACAATTAGATATAAAAATGATCAGATGCTGCTAAACATACTTTTATATTATAATCCGTGTAAGTTGCTCTGATGAATTTGACTTTGTGCTGTTGTATCTGACAAAAACCCGAATATTTCAAACTTTTTATTTCATTTTATTTCACAAAATGTTTTTAGATTTGCTGTATTTGTTGCCGTGTCAATACAATTTTCGGCAGACAGCGTGTACTCGCGGACTTTTCTGTAATGGAGCTATAGATGACCCAACTGGCATTCAAATCATGCATAACTACCAGAAGTCCAACATTTTGACAACGGATAATGCTTTCAGAGATATTGCGGAAACTTATGAAAATGTATGAGGATATAATTATTTTAAACTCCTGAGAAATAAATAAGCTCAATATTTTATGTATAGATTACAGGAGCAAATTTGGACTT
Source organism: Entomobrya multifasciata (assembly GCA_034693345.1). Classification (NCBI taxonomy): domain Eukaryota; kingdom Metazoa; phylum Arthropoda; class Collembola; order Entomobryomorpha; family Entomobryidae; genus Entomobrya; species Entomobrya multifasciata. The sequence continues at coordinate 8,444 of JAQFXM010005615.1, read as the reverse complement.
CCGGACAAATCTTGTTGTAAGAATACGGGATATGTACTCAAAAAACTTTAGAAGTGTATATGATCACGGAAAATGCAACGGAATTCTGGATACTTTATTGTTTAGAAAGTTTTTCCTGTAAAAGAGACTATGTATGTTAAAAATATATACTTGATGATATCAGCAAAATAGAAAACTCGGTTCAACTGTATTTCTTTGCATAATAATTTTAGTAAAATCATAGTAATTACATAAAGCACAGTCGCAATATTAATTTTTAAAAATCATGTGTGATCAACAATGAAGTTTTGAGTAAATACATACGCTTCTATGGCTTTTTACATTTTTCCGTAGTAATAAGTTGCGTATACTTTTAATTTTTGCTATCCTCAAGAACCACATCTCATATACCATTTTGTCTCAGCTAAAATTAGCGTTTCTTGCTCAGCTCAACTTTTAGAGCATGTCCAAACAAAGTGAAATCAAATAATTGCTATTTTAACAAAAATTATTATTATTTCAGTAGTAGTTAAACGTGTAAGTCTTTAGCCAAACATCAGCAAGACCATACCTTAACTGGTAATATTAAACTTTACTTTTTCATAACTATTTTTCCAAACAGCAAACAATAACACAATTTATTTTAGCCCCATCAGCTTTTATCTTTATACATGCTTTTTTATATACATCAATAATAATTTCAGCAGTTACATTTATACTTGAATGTTTATAAAATTTCGGTTTGCAATATTTTAAATGTATTAATATTCTACCAGATTTTTTGAAACATTTGGCATATGTATTTAGCCGAATTCAGCGTTTATTATTTATAACTTAATTTGTAAGATAATAATTTTTTATACACGTGTGCTGTTTTAATTGGGAAAGGGGTTATTGGCATCAAAATATTGGCTACAACACTGAAATACTTTACACTTCCTACTTTAACGAGTGAGTAGAATAACTATATTGGATACTTTTGCCTGAAGCAAAACATTTTAACAAATCGGAAAAATAATATTTTGTAGTAACAAATACATCAAAAAGTGACAATTACATCAAAAGTTTTTTCAATGTTCCATTAAATAGATTTCTTGTACTCATGGCTAATTTACATTCCAGTTGTATCTTCTAAAACAACACCATAGTAAAACCCATAACCACACGCTTTGGACCGAATATAATATTGAGGGGGTGTTAATCATAGCAAATATAGAAGAAATCCTAACTAGTAACATTTTCAGAAGCTGTGCCGGTTTTTAGAAATCTAATTTGGTGCATTCAACATTCTACATATTAACTGTAAAATAGCGTATTATGATGTTTTCAGTGATCGGCTACTTTAATTCTTGGAGATCGAAAAGCCCTTGATCAATTTCTTAGTTTTATCTTTCAATTTATAGTTCATCACTCGAGTCAACTTTATGAGTAAAATCCCAGCATTTAGGCCATTTGCTTTTATACCCGGGGAATCCTCTAACGAGCTTCACTATCAGGTTCATTTTACATTTCAGATCTGATCTGCATCTTATCCCCTATTTCTTAAGATTTTCAGTTACAGTTACATCAGTGAATTATTACAAAATCAAGTACACATCTTACAGCACACTTGGAAAAAAATCAGGCACATAAATGTATCTTAAATCGTGAAATATGCATATATTCTTTTCCTATCATGCCAACAACCGATTAAAATTAAATGTCAGCTTATATTTCATAACAGGTGAAACTTGTTATTTATTGGATCAATTATATTGCATTAAGCTAAAAAAGTTCAAATATATCACAAACACAAATGAAACCAAGCACGTTTTAGTGTTATGATTAACAGCGCATGAGTCACGTAACACAATAAAATGTTTCATAGTTAGGGGTATTGATAAAACATAAATATTTGAAGTCAACATAAGTTATTGCCATAAAAATTCATATGAAGCTGTAATTGTTAACATTCGATTCTCGGCACAAATTGAATATACATATTTGTGATTAATTATTCTAGACTTGTTGAACAAAATTTTAATGCAGTAAAATTTTATAATTGAGCCAAATCATTTATTTAGTATTGTCAACATTCATATCAATTTTGAGGACAAATTTTTAAGTTCATTTATTATTTTATTTTATTTTTCAAACCAAAATAAATCCAAATATATAAGAACATTATGCAGTTCATTTATATCAGAAGACCGGTATAGTAAGGGTTACTATTCTTAACATTTTGACATTTCCCTTGGAAACAGATCTGAAATAAAATCAATAATTCAGATTTCAAGCTTTATTTTAATTAGAATATAGTCCAAGAATCAGCTTAACTAACCTTTCCATCACCACACGAAGTTCCTTCTAAAGCTGGATGTACAGCTTCAACAATTGTTTTTTCTCCTTGATTTTGTTGACAATGAAGCATATAGCAAATATCCTGTTGAAAATTAAAATTAAATTAAGTCTTTTACATTAATGGATAATTTTAAATTGACAACTACTGTTTACATTATAAGGCGCCCTCTGGGTTGTGTAAGGTTTACACTTATTTCTACAAAAAGTGGAGCACTGGTTCTCAGCTGGAAACTGTTGTCCGGGTAATTTACCTCCAAAATAGTTAATTCCAGAATTTGGCTTGGATCCTCTTTTTGATAAACATTTTGGTGGATTGAAGCCTATATAACCTGCAGTCAAAAACTGCCTTAAATTCCGGATCGAGCATTTAGACCATGTTGTTCTACCTCCACCCGTTGTAGGCGACATAATGTAAGACTCAGAATCACAGTCTCCATTTTTCGTGGCGCCATCATGTTCCATTCCTAAACTATGACCGATTTCATGAGTGGCAACAAAAGAGCTTAAAAATGAGGAACCTTCGATTACAGAACAGCTTAGTCCGTTGACACACATTGTGCTATGCCATGTTATTCCGGCAGTAACCAAATTATTATTTTCTTGGAGATCTGCTCCAGTTAAAAGAAGGGCATGATCCCAAAATGTCCCTTTTGAGTTCTTTTTAGCGGCATATGCGCAAAACGATCTTAGAAAATTTACAGCCTGTCCGTTATGGTCATTTAGGTTTTTATGCTGGGTTGTTTGAATTTCAATGTGAACCAAACGAAATGCTATTTTTTCGGTCATTGAAGGTTGGTTATATAAGGCGTTCATCTATATAAATTATTGTGTTTAGAATAGTTACATTTTTGTGTTGGTGTAAAAATACTTGATTTTTTTGGTTATAAGCTTTACTTACATTGTTTACTACTGCCAAAACATATTGTTTCAACTTTCCAGTAGTATCCTGGGGATACTGTTGACTCCATTTGTTGTATAATTTTGCATCCGTGAAAACTGCTATCTCAATAACTTTTTGTGAAGATACTATTTCAGTTTTAATATCCGTATTACTTGGCTTGAAATAAAACGTTTTCTTCTTAATGGCCATCGAAACAGAGGGGCTACTTGTGACAACTTCATCAATTAGGTCATCGAAAATTTCAGTTTGATTTGTCACCCATTTTTTCACTTCTTCTTCTGGGACTTCCAATGTTTCTAGTTATTGTATCAATGATAGGTTTTGAAATACATTGTTTGTAAAATTCATTATTTAAATTCTTATATTTATTTGTTTGAATAGAATTTCACTTACCATCAAAATAATTGTTAAAGTTCTGCGCGTTATTGGTACTGAGTTTGTATGCTCTATGTCTTACAGTTGGCTGTTGGTCCAGTTTTGTAGCTTGCGTGTCAGTTGAGTTAGCATCTGCTAAACTATTCATGTCCGTTTTACTATCGTTCATCGGTATTGCATCCGGTTTAATATAGTAATGGTTGTCATGTAAAAGTAGAAGTCCTTCCTAGAACATTTTAATGATACATTAGCGTTTTGTATCCAAATATTTTAATGAAATATCTAATATTCCATGTTTCATAAATTTTTTATTGAAACTTACTAGTCCAGAATGTTCCGGGTGATTGCAAGAAGAAAGTGATAGACTACCGCCATCGACATGACCGACATTTTTAATAAGTTTGTTTACAACTCCTTCGTAAATGCAATTAAGATCGGTGTTAAAATTATTATCGGTTGGTGTCCTTAAGAAGGAAGAATTGAAATTTAAATATTTTAACTTTTATAAATTGAATTGTTTGGGAAAAATTGAAGATTTCGTACAACTGTTTAGATGAAAACAATCCATGTGGCCTATTAAGATGTAAAGTGTATTCGGTTTTAGTATCGGTAAATACAGTTTTTATCACATGGAAATCTGGAGTCGTACCTTCTGGTTTTTTATCACCGCTCGATAAGTACGTAAGATCGACGTGCTCCCAACTGTACTTATGTAGATCGTCATCTTTTCCAAAAATCTACAAACCAGAAAACTTTACATATAGTTACAAGTATTTTTTTAAAGTTTGATTAACAAATCAATATACCTGCTCTGTTGGTTTCGTGAACACTGTAGAAGTTAGCACCGCAATAGCCAACGTGACAAGACAAGTTCTTGTCATTTCGTTGAAATTTGTTGAAATTAGTTTCACTCGTTGTCGCTTTAAGTAATCACTTGTGATACAATGTAAAGAAGTTTGACGCTTTTATGTGAATGGTTAGCAAAGGGACCAAGAGCTTGTCTTATAAGTAAAAATAATAGTACTAAATACTGCCGGTTCATGTTGCATTTCCGGTAAATCGGTTGAAACATTTAGCTTTTTTGTTTGTTCAGGTAACTATGTGCACGCACCCATTGTGAGGAAATAAACGTTTCTACTTAAACTCAAAAGAATGACGACTATATCAATAGAAGAGTGCTTTGAGCAATGAACAATGGATGCAGTTAAATAAATATTCTCTTTATTAGCCACACGAATGTTTCAAAGAGTGATTCATTTATAAAATAAATCTATGCTAAAGTTCATCAGGTACATTTGCAGTGAATATCCAATATTTTTTGTAGATCGAGTATATAGATACGCAAGAAATTTCATATAGTTTTACGCACGCAGTTTGTAAAAAATGGTCAGGTACACTTTAGTTATGGACGTCATGAACGGAAAAAACGTTCTTCTGAGTATGTTTTCGATGACAAATAATAAAACGTATTGTTAAAAGAAATGCAGTGTAAACGGAAAACAATATTAACCAATAAAGAACCAGATAAAATCATTTTTGATGCTTAAACGAAAGCACCAAATTCAAAAGCAAGGGGAAAAAACTAAACTTGTGAATCTGAAAATGAGTAAATTTTCAGATTCTCAATATAAGCAGACGTAAACGGCTGGAAGCAAAGGAATTAAAATTCTTTAGTGTGGGCGCTCAACTAATTTCACATATAGTTTTTTTAATGACTTCAGTTTTGCAAAATCCGAATTGAAATGAAAACATAAAAAGTTTCTAAACTTATGATAATAATGTTGTACTTAATTTTAGCATATTTTTTCGAATAAAGCAAATGGGCAATTGTTTGATATGAATTAGGTAACAATGGTCACGAACATGCATAAAATTTGCAATTGCAATGCTTCGACAATTGATGTTGTAATGATACACGTCATGAAATCGTGATGAAATAGAATAACAAAGTTATGCTGACTTTTTGTATAAAGACGCCCATATTGTAGCCTGATATGGATCTGGTATACCAGCTAGAGCTTAAATGAAATCAATGTTCATGTTTAAAAATGATCGAGAATAATATGACAAAAATGTTGTAACAAATTGACGATTTATTTGTATAAGAATACTTCTTTACAAAAAATAGAAAAACCAAAAATACTTGGAAAAACCATGTTCATGTTCACTTTTGTTCGTATAAATATTTACTACATCCTATCTTAAAACTTTTACTACCGGCTAATCATCCAGTTTCATTGTGAAAAATGGACAAATTTTATAGTTACTTACACCATGCACTTATTTCATTATATCTTTTAACGTTAACAAAGTATCGACAATCTTTTGAAGTAAGGTATTTACATAATTCATTTTTATATCAATATCAATAATGCCCACAGTTCCTGCAGGCATTGAAATTGGAGGCAAACTTTTTAACTTTTTACAAAGATACGCACTGCTCCAGTCATTTGTTATTTGTGCTTTCATTTGGATTTTCCACTTTTGTAGCAACACAGTTGAAAACTTGAAGAAAGAGCATCCAAAGAGAAACGTCACGTAAAGAAGAATGATTCCAAGACACGCTACAATTAATGCTGGTGACGCGATAGTAATATCACTTCTTAGCATTCCAACGTATAGTGTACCTACACCAAGAACTACAAAAACGAATATACCACTGAGCAAAGTTGTAACTAAACTGATTTCGAGTTTGCGAATAATACATGTTATGATTCTGGTTTCTTGATATATTTTAACTGAAGTCAAAATTAACCTTTTGTTAAGCAAGGAATGTAGCAAGGACATTCGACAAATTGCTTGATACATAAGAAGTATAAAAAGGTAGCGAACAATCATAGCTATAATTTGTCCTTCATGTAGAGCTAGTAAAAATGTAATTATTCTTACTACGATTTTATTTGATTCACAAGAAATGTTTGCTGTTTTTGCCAATAGGCTAAAAGAATCCAAGTGTATGTAGCTGATGTACGATGCGATAGCAAACCCAATCATTACCACACCAAATGTTGAAAGCGCAACAATGCAGCCAATTAGTTTGGAATATAAACAAGATTCTGAAAATTACAGATGTTTTCATTAAAAATAAACAGGTTTGTCATGATATTTTGGTTAAGGTTTTATAAAACTTACTGAATTTAAGTTGCGCGAGAGATTTTCTCTCAACGATACACGACCAGTTAAAGCATTTCACTATTTCACTAGCATTAAAGATAAATGTAAAGTCCGCAAGTATAGTAAAGACTAATGCTGATATATTCATGTAAATTATTGGAGCTGAAACAGGAGTGTCTTGGTGGCCAACGATGCTCAGTAGTGGTGTCGGTAAGATAAAAGTAACCAGAAATATTGTGTGTAAAATTTTATGCATGGGAACAATTTTGTATAGCTACAACCTTCCAGAGCATATTTCAAAATCCTGCCTGTTATCATTCCATTTTAACGGAAAAGGAAAAACACTCATGTTTAGAAGCTGATTGGTTTTAATTGTTGCTTGTAAAATTTTGTTTGCATTGTTTGAAGAGCAAGACTTATTTTGAAATTTTCGTTTTATTTGAATGAAGTTTCGTGTTGAGAACATTTTAAAAGTATGTAAAACTGAAGGATATTTTGGACTAATTATAGACACAGATGGTAGATTTATAAAAATTCCAACTTAAGTAAGTCAAACGTAAAAATTTGGATTTAAAAAAATAACCCTTTGGAACTGAAATAAATGAAAACTGGTGTGGATACAAAGGTTTTTAACTCTGATTTTTCACTCGTTAAAACATTCTTGCGGTGAAGGTTTTCGTTTGGTAATATGGAAATTGGAAAACATAATTTAAAAGCCACTAGTGCTAACAAGTTTTCTTAGATAAATATGCAAAATCTAATTTCCTGAATTTAACTAGGCAATATATTTTCAGTCCCTGAAAATGCTATCTTTATTAACTTAACTTATTGTGAAAAAGGTCGCAGGACGAAAATTAACAATCAATTGCCCGTGTGATTGGTTATTCAGGGAAAAGTGATATTTTACTGCAATTTACAAATAATTATATAATTAATCGCGTTTGAGTGCTTTACTGACTCGTTTTGGGCGAATTGCGTCTCTGTGTTTTGCGTTCCGCACTGCATTCAAGTACTTGTCACAAACCATAATTACATGAACGTAACAAAATACAAGTTTATATTCTACTCCAAATGTTGTAGTAAATCCATTTGTGATGGCATCAGCGCATTTTTAAGCTTATGAACAAAAACCTATAATCATCGGCCGTCTCAGTTTTACACACAGCAAGTCCACAGGGATGAAATATTGCATATTTTAGTAAACGAGGAGTTGACAGAAAAATTCGCATGGGGCAATTAGAATTACTAGGGTCGCCGACGTCACAAATTGAGTTAATCACAAGTGGCTTGTCAATGTCGCTTGGCACTTTTTCATGGCTTTTGCACCATCTCCAATGTCATTTTGAACAATTGTATGAAGAACTTTTCGTCGGTTACGTAGCCTCTTTGCACTTATGATAACACGCTCAATTTCGGGACTTGACTCACTGCCACTGACTGCCATTTTGTCTTGCAAGCACCAAGGCTTACGGTCTAATGACTTATTAGGCTTCGTTGTACACACTTTTTTGTGACCAATAGACTATTTAGTATACAATATGTAGTATTTACCAACGTGGGTTAAAAATAACAGTATATGGAAAGGCTATATGTTATATGGAAAACTCATCACAGGACCATATGGAGATGGAATACAGTGGCTATACAGGGCTACTAAAAATGAATTGATCTACTGAAATATTTAATCACTAAAAATATATGCATCGTATAATTTTGACTTTATATTTGTTGGAAA
>JAQFXM010005614.1:0-14640 GCA_034693345.1 Entomobrya multifasciata | reverse complement strand
TAAAGCACACAACAAAAATATACACACTCATGTGAACATAAATATAAAATCGTACATGTCGTGTCGTGACGAATAAAAGATTTTGCAGGCTGTTTGTTGCTCATGATGGTCCAATATATCCAAAAAGGATATATAACATGTTTGTTTTTTACTACGTACAATATTTACTCTCTAGCTTCTCTCCCTTCTCTGCTAATAAACACGCTTTTATTGTGTAAAAAGGTATGTTATGGATATGGATAGACAATGATGGAGACGATGATGATGATATGATTTTCTACAATATTGTTGCATTTCCCACATGGTTCCTCAAAACCTTTCCATATGACCCTTAGCCCAAGCACAAGAGTACACTGGAGGGAAGCGAATTATCACATAATAATGTAATGATTAGTGAATAAATAACGAGTTGTCACTTACCCAATTAAAAGGTTTGGGGAAAATTTTGAATTTTGAAGATCCCAAGAGAGAAGAGAGAAGAGAAAAATCTGCAGAAAACTAATGGAACCGGTATGAAATATGGAGGCTGACTGTCTCCTCACATTCTCTTCACCTAGTCCCTAAACCCCCACACAACATTGAGAAGAATATGAAACGTAAAAATGTGTGCGGGTTTGTGTGTGTGTGTAAACGAGAGTGAATATATGTATTTAACTATCAAAAGAAAGGATATTATGATATTTTCAGAGGAAAAAGCATTGTGATTGTCAGAGAGTATCCTCTCCATACACCATGATAGGTTATAAGTTGATACTACACAGTTTTATGTGAGAGTTTACCGTGTGTGTGTGCTTGTACTAAACTGGTATCTCTTTAACAGAAAAACTCTTCCACATATCACCGTGTTCTCTGATGTGAGAGAGCTGTCTTTCTTCATATATGTAACCCTAAAAGCACTAGATTTTTTACCATACGATACGATTAGGATATTTTTCTTCGATGGATGTTCATGTTGGTTGGGTTGGGTAAAGGAGAATTTCTAAATATTAGAGAAATAAGTGTATAGCAAGTTGTATATATAAACATGCAACAAGAGAAAGATACAAAACTCATTCCATCAAAAAACCGAACCACACAAACGTTATATGTATGTAAAAATTATTTTTATGGTTAAGTATAAGAGAATCAACATAATATACATGTAAAAGCCCCAACTAAAACCAAAAAATAACCATGCATTGCATATTGCATGCCATCATCATCATCGTCATACGATCAAAAGAAAAATATCTGATAGTAAGTAAATAGAGAATATTTTTGAACGAGTCAAACTGGTTGGTTATGTTCATAATATATTTGTATGTCTGGTCTGGCTACTGGCTACTAACTTGCTAGTAGCACAAAAATGCATTACATTACATATAGCTGATAGATGAAAAATAAAAGGGTAACATGCACTCATACGGATTCACCATTCATCCCCATTATCATCATCATCACCACCTTTTCAGATAAACTTGTTGTTTCTCCTCTTCTCTCTCCCTCTCTTCTAAATACGTGTTCTTTTAAAACGTGTGTTCTCCTCATTCTCACTCAAATAAGAAAAATGTAATACGCAGATATAGTATAGCCATAGCATAGCAAAATAGCAAATACTAAATACTTTTCGTATTTTTCTTTTGGGAAAGGTAGTTTAGTAAATATAGTAGCTAGTTGGATTGCATTGTATGAAAAATCTGATGATATTTTTGACGACTCGAATGATTATGGTCCGATGATGTGTCTGTGTCTGTCACTATTTATATAAAAATTCTGTCTCTTGTTTCGTAGAACAACTGGACTATAAAAGATTTTCATCCTTTTTGGTATGTTGACTGTACAGAGATTCATTAGCTTATCTCTTGATACAGTGAATTGAAAAAAAAGAATGTTAAAGGCTAAACATTGCGATGCATGCATTGTTGAGAATGACGATATTATGCATTGTGTAGATTGTTTAGATCTTTTCTTCGCAGAAACTTTTCTTCATCGTAAAAGGATAAAAGTTTTACGGATACAGCAGTTAAACACTTAATATACATAAAGTTTTGTCTTCTGAAATGTGGATTACAAAAAATATGAACCAAGATGGCAAGAATAGGTACGGTGTACGGTATGGGTATACCATACCAGGTAGGTATGTATTTCTCTCTCGTGAGTTTACCTGATTGTTGAGATTTTATGCTCAAACTGTTTGATGATGAGTCTAATTTCTAGATAGTTTACGCTACATAAAGTCGTAAATTACTAACTTACTTTAATAATATTTTGAAGAGTAACATGCATACTTGCTTCGTTAGTACATTTTACATGTTTTCGTGGTGTAAGCTATAAAGCTATGCTGCTGCGTGGAGTGAATAGCAAATACGCAATGTTCATTCCTCTTTTCTGACATCGACATGCTGAAAAAAAGAGATTTTTATGCAAAAGTGTATTTATTTGTAAAACTCTATCTAAACTACTAACTCAAGTTTTTTCATATTTATCCTTTTAGTTTTATGAGATGAGAGAGGCACGCCAATATAAAACTGAGCTTAGATTATTACCATCATCACATCACTTACAAAAAATTGACAATGTACAATGAAGATAGAAGAGAAAAAGAAGCATGCATGAAACCCATGCCATGCCACGCCACGTCTATCTTTTTCAAGACAGATTTTTGAACAGACAGAAGGATTTAGTTTGTAGTTTGTCTAAAAACCTCTCTTGATGCTTGATACTTAATACTAGTATTTTTTTGTGCTACCACTTGCATTTCTCTACACTCTCAAAGCAAGACATGTGGGTGCATTGCATATTTTATATTACGTTTATCTGTTGAGCCAGAGAGACCAAAAGCTAGTCATACTGAGAAAGACACGACACAAGGCTTAAGATTTCTGATTGCTACTATTTGCTTTTTGTCTTCCCACTAAGATCACACTTGCTGTACTAAATTGTGCTCTGAGCATTAGCAAATAGTCAGCTTTTCCATTTATTAGATCACATCTATTCCGAATCACTGTAGAATTTTAATGTTCTTTCAATTGATGGGTTGAGAGAATGGAATGGATAACGGGCTGTTGAAATGGCTTTACGAAGAACCAGATTATATGATATGATGTTGAATGAATGCCGAAGGCACTACAACTGTGTACATAGATAGGTACTAAGGTATTCCAAACTCTACAATTTTGACGTAGAGAAATACTGAGAAATTATAGTAAAGATGCGGGTGTATATTGACAAGCTTTTCGTATGAAAAGCTATTTTTGGTAGGTTAAGGTTAGGAATTAAAATGTGGAAAATTAATGACAATGCATGATGAATATGGATGGTAATGGGAATTGAAGTAAACTTATTTTCGTTTAGGAGAGAGAGATGGTTGAGGCGTGTAAGCTGTTTTTATGGAAAGTTTTCACGTAGTGCATGCATGTTCAAGTCCATGCTTCACCAGATTTATTAATAGGCAGTTATATGGTGTGGCATGTTCCATTGTAAAGAACGTAAGTGTTTAGGTCAACTGAAAAGGACAACAAAGGTTGTCTTATGGCTACATTTGATGAGCGTATGGTATTGCAGAATGTCTCGATGTACGACATATTATGCAAAAAATTGTTTTGCGCTGTACATGGTTTAAATTGTGTACTTAGAAGTGTAGAAATATTTAAATTTTTAATGCAGTTTCGAAGGATAAAAATTTAATGAATGTTAAGTGCTCTACGCAGTCGCTGTAATGTAATTAAGAAGTATGCCTTCTTAAATTCTTGTCAATTGGTTGTTAAAAATCTATAATTGTAAAATGACACAAAATTTCCACACTCTAAAAAATGCAATTCATGTGTATGTGTACCCCGTGAACCTTGTCTCCAACTAAATTAGAGAGATCACATTAATTTCCACATTTTAAAACTACTGACGTTTAAAAGATGTCTACATAGTACGGTACTATTTTCGCTATAAGGAGTAAAGCACAAACTGTCATCCAAATCTTAAGACATGCATGCATATTGTAAAATCATTAACAAATCAAGTAAAAGAAACGATAACAGCTCAAATTTTTCCAAATTCTGAAATTCAAGGCCAAATGTTTAATTTGGGTGTGTCTGTGTCTCTGTGTATAACGTACATCAATCATATCATTATCTTTCATCTTGTGTCTTGGCAAAATTATGTGCAATTGTAAACTTTGGTTCACATTGCCCCAATTCAAGCTATGGAAAGGGAGCATGTTGACTTTCTATTTCTTAATTTATAGTTCTTTTCTTACAGCAAAATTAATTTCTGCATGGATTTCAACTGACTAGCTTCCTTCTTTATTTACTGCAAACACTCACACAAAGTGTAAAAATCAAACTTAAAAGTTACAATTTGACAATATAACGCAGCTAACCATGCATTTATCTATCATAAATCAATTTCCATCTCAAGATTTCAAGTCAATACTTGTTTGTTTGACACAATTCATTACTAACTAACCATTAAGTTCTACGATTACTACGACACTTCTCCACAAATTCCTTGTACTTCATCAATAGTCTTTAAATCTTTTAGATAGTCTGCCTCCACAAAAGCTTCGATTTCAGCTTGTAATTTCAGTAAGTTTGCTGTAGCTATTCTGGACTGGAAAAGCGCATCTTGAACCTAAAATATTCAATGAGTACATTTTTAGTATACGTAATAAAAATTTTATGGAAATAGTAAGCTCATTAAAAAACCACAAATGGATTGTTGCGTACCTGCATTTGTGAATTAGAAAGTCCTTGTGAAAGTTTGTCAACTTTCCGAATATTATTGTTAACCACAGGCGTGAGGAATTTATCAAATATATTAGTTCTCAATGATTTGTTTCTTTCCCGATGCTTCCTAAGTATTGACGGATCAAGTCTAGAAGGTGCTTTAGGAAGAACAATCCCTGAAGATAAAAAATGGCTCCAACTAGAACCGAGTAGCCTTCCTGCCGTGGACATGGACATTGCTTCCTCGACTGAATTGGAAGAGACTGTGCTATCAAAATCAACTAAAAAGAGAAAACATGTTCATGAAAAATTTGCAATTTGTAGTAATCGAAAGGGGAACTATTAGCATTCATTTAATCATACACATAATAAATAACACGTAGTTACCCTCTATATCTGATTCTGGAGCTTCTCCTTTCGAAATCGTTTCCCCTCCCCTAGGTTTACCAGCATTCATTAAGGTGGGGTCATTAGCTGGCACTACCACCACTGCTGTTTCATATTCAATATCGATTTCTCCTTCCGATTCCTCATCCTCTCCAGTGACGATTAACTTTTGGGTGATACTTGAAGAATTCATGTTTCTGGTTTATCAATTAGTATCCTTCTGCTTTTCTTCCATGACCGCTTTATAACGCTTCGTAATTTCAATTTGTGTCTGCAAGTTGTGAAGATTTTCAATCTTTCTTTCTTGTCTTTCCTGCTCCCTCAGAATTCCTTCGTGCAAAAAATGTCTACAAAGGGGAAAAAATTAAAGCGTATTTTAACGAGCACTCATTCATGCAGCAGGATGTCCAAAATTACCAATAAATCTTTTTTAAATGATGTACCTGTCAGCGACTTGTTTCCAGTGGACGTATCCCACTGTTCCAAATGCAACAAAACAGGAAGCAGCAAAGACAGACTTGGCTAAAGTGCTCATTCCTTGTCCCTTTGATAATTAACTAACCATTGACCAGTTCAGCCTTTTTAAAGTATAATTAAACTTTTTTATGGCTCAACATTCAAGTAACAACTAGAAAACAAGCAACAAGGAGGAAATTGATACTTTTCGATAAAACATTTTAGTAAAAGCAGCTGACTATGTGCATGTAAAAACACATCAAAAGCCAACTACACGCGACATTTCTATCTCATCTCATGATATGATGCCTATGTACATGTACATAGTCAGTAGTGTATAGCAGATGAACAAGCTGATGTGTATCTGCTTTCACGCATTCAACATAAACAGTAGAGCTAAAAGTGTATCATAGATGGTGAAACGACTTGTTGTTCAGAATATAAATATATTGCTACGACTTTAAAATATAATTTTTAAGCTTAATTTGTGTAGTTAGCTAGTTAGTTTGTGTAATAATTTAAGTATTTAATTAGAGTCCAGAATTTGGGACACATTATAAGTCCACATTACAAACGTACCTGAGTTTTACAAATTGCGCATTGCAATCTGTTAGTATTTGAGTTTCTTATTGTATTTTTTGTGGAGTGAATAAAAGTTTACACAGTTTACAATATTATCCGATTGGGAAAATGTCGGGAACCGACTGGCGAAATGTTAGGGTGAAAGAGGAGCCGATGAGTGATGTTGAGGATGCTAGAGGAGGATCCAGATCCAGAGGAGGTTACAATGATCATCAAGGACGAAGTGGAGGGGATAGAGGAGACCGTCGGGAGGATAGGAGAGATAGGCGTGATAACCGTTCTGCTTCACCTCCACCAACGCATAGTAGAAAGGGTAACAAACCGTCTCGATTTTCAAGATCACGATCTCCACCTCCATCCAATTTTAGGGAACGAGAGAGTGATAGAGATAGAGGAAGAAATACAAGAGAAAGAAGTCGAAGTCGAGAGAGGATGAGAGAGCCACCCCAGCGGGATGATAGAGACAGAAGAAGGCCACCAAGCAGGTTAGTTAATGGCTTTAAGAGAAAAATATATATGATTTTTGACTTGCAGTTTGCAAAATAAATCACAATGAAAATTTATCAAATTATTTCAGAGAACGGGAAAGTCAACGGCCAGATATACGGAAAGTAAAGACGGAACCGCGTGGTCGTAGCCCAAGTCCAAATAGGTAAATAAATATTCATTCATGTTTGAAAATGAGTTGAATTTTGAATTAGACTTTACTGATTTTACTACTGCACTGTATATTTTCAAACTATCTATTGTTTTACCAATTTTGCAGAGGTCGAGATATTGGTCGTGGAGAACCAAACTTAAGAGAAAATCGTGGGGACAGAGATCGCGGTCATGGGCAAAGTAGTAGAGGTAGGGGTGGACCACCACGTGACGGAGGAAGAGAAAGAGACTGGGACAACTTTTTTAATCCAAACAGCGATATGTCAAAACAAGCGTTTGTGAAACGCGAAAAAGGGGAACAAGAGAGAAAATTCGGTCATGGCGATTTTGGCCAGACGAACGAGAATGAGGAAGAAGCTCCAAAAGAAAAAGAGCAACCCAATTTTGGATTGTCTGGAAAGCTAACAGAAGAAGCAAACACATTTCGTGGCGTTGTTATAAAATATAGCGAGCCACCGGAAGCACGTAAACCCAACAAAATTCGCTGGCGTTTGTATCCTTTTAAGGGAGAAGAGGCGCTTCCAGTAATGTATGTTCATAGACAAAGCGCCTTCCTTTTGGGAAGGGAGCGTAAAATTGCAGATATTCCTATTGATCATCCATCTTGTTCGAAACAGCATGCCGTATTGCAGTACAGACTTGTACCGTACACACGCCAGGATGGGTCAAAGGGTAGAAGAATAAAACCATATATAATTGACTTGGAAAGCGCTAACGGAACTTTTGTCAATGGGAAACAAATAGAGGCAAAGCGATATGTTGAATTGTTTGAAAAGGATGTATTGAAATTTGGGTTTAGTAGTAGAGAATATGTTTTGTTACATGACGAAAGTAAAGGTATCGAAGATGACTTATCAGAATTGACTCCTGAATAATACACACAAAAGTAAAAACAAATTATAGATTAATTTTGTCAATGCGAAAAAAACTATTCTAATTTTTGATATTTGTAATTGTAATGTAGGTTGTTAGATAAAGTATAAAATTAAATGCGTATGAATATTGCTTAAAATAGCAAGATACGACTTATATTACTTATAGAATTGCATGCGGTTATATTTTTTTGTCTTTAAACTTTCTCTTATCGTTCATTGTATCTCAACCCAATTATTGTTGTAGTGTTGTGAGAAAATTTATAGTTATATCATGTCGAAACAATAAATCCAGAATTTTCTCTCAAGTCGAAAACTGATGTGCATTGAGTCTTTCAAATTATTTATTTGAAGATTTTAAAAACAATTTTTCTTCGAAGTACCTATGTAGTTTGGGTAAGAATGGAAATAATTTAAATGCATAATCTTCCGTTCTTATTATTTAGTTTCATATGCTAGCAAAGATTCCTGTAGTATTTTAGCATCCAGTTTTTTGGATATGGTATTACTTTAAGATTGCTTGATGGTTTATTTGACACAGCTACGGATAAATGGGGAATGATAGCATTGATATTTTACGTGATCATATTTTTAGTAATCATCGTATTTGATCTTGCTGACATTTGGCAAATGGGCACGGGTAGTAATGAGCATTGTGCAATTTGTTTATGATACTGTGCAGTTTCTTCCAGTCTTCCAACAATAAACGAGGTGAAAACATTGTGTCTCAGTTTACCCCCATGATGATGGACCATGTTTTACTAGGAAAGCATGTGCATACATTGTTGGTGTAAGCGATTTTTAGTGAAATAAAGTTCCACTGACACACGTCTTCCAGTCAATGAAATAAATATATATAATTTAATACAGAACATTATATATTCTATGGATCTTTACAACAATTGAAATTAATGCTACAATAATTTAATCTAATGTAGTAGTATATCTTGACATCTTAGGTTTAGCATAATCAAAAAATTGCATGCACACATAAATAATAATTCATACTTTACATATGTTTACAATAGGAACAATGTACCGGTGTCGTCAGAGGATAAACCCATTGTTTTGTTGAGGGGTATACATCATAGATCGACAATTAACATAACTTGTGTGTAATAATTAAAAATAAGGTTCAACATGCATTTAACTTCTTTAAAAATATCACTCAATAAAACTAAATGGACTACATATTTTGAATCATTCAAAAAAAATTACAGTAACTGACATTGCATTAAATAGTGTAATAGTAATGGAAAATGGAAGTTGTAATCAAAGCAATGATTTTGCATGGTTAATTTTAATTTTCAACTCATATCATCATTTGATCTTTCTTTTTTTATTAAAAATCATGAGACTCATTAAAGCTAACGGTAATAAATTAAATTAAATATCATTAATCAATCATGCCAAACACTTAAATGTATAATGCAGAATTTAAAAATTGCAATGATGAGTAAAACATTTTATTAAAATAATACTTGGTATTCGCTGAGATATGGTAACTTTATACACAGTATTATAACTATAACCTATATCAATAAGGCCTCCATACACCAATACTATCAGCCGACCCAGCCGTTTGCTGTTGACTACTCCCTCCTGGGGTACTCCCTCCATTGTTATTTCTTGCTGATGCAGACTCACCACCTCCTAAATCATCATGGTGGCTTCCATTAGAGCCTATTTTAACTTCATGTTGCTGCTGCTGTTCTGACTCTGACTCCTCACTTGCTCCAAGTTGGTGATGGTGATGATGATGAGTAAAAGGATGATGTTGCCCTAATAAATGCAAATTTCCACTAGAGCCCATTCCACTTCCATTGGCTGCAGCAGCCAAAGATGATAATGAGTGGAGGGAATTTGATGCATACATTGCCGAAATGGTTAAATCTGACTTTTCAATTAGTGGAATCATTCCAGAGCCAGCTCCCGTGGAGCTAGCTACAGCCGAGGGACTACATGAGTAAAGAACATTTCCAGTAGCACTCATTGAACCAGCCCCTACACTACCAGTGCCTGCAGTAATTGCTCCACCTGTACCACTTCCATAATGATGGTAATAAGAGGACAGATTGTTTGGAGTATTGTAGTAACTGGATGAGTGGTAAAATTGAGCATGAGGGTGATGGTGGTGAGGATGACTCGATGAGTTGTGATGATGATGATGAGTATACCCTGAAGTGGTATGAGTGGGTGATGAGGAGTTGTTTTGAGATGAAGTCGAGCCTCCAAGAATGCTCGTGTGATGTATTGGACTTGCAGACGCTGCTGTCATGTGATGGTATGTTGTACCAGAGCCAGATGAGGATTGGTTTTGACTGACGATGACAGCAGTGGCAGTGCTACTACCTCCTATGGAGGCGCTGTTAGTGAAGTAGTCTGTTGTTGACAATGGGTCAGAAGTTGGAATATAAGCTGAAACAAATAAAAAAGTTGAAATTATTTAAACAAACTATTTTTGCTTGTTTGCTTTGATTATTTAGCAAAAAAATCTTACCAGTGGTGAAAGGCTCTCCAGTTATGTCTGCATAAGCGCTCTGTGCAAGGTTTGTTGTGTATGAGGTAGCTCCAACTCCAACAGCAGTTGTGCCATATGCCGTCGCTGTCCAACCGGATGCATCTGTTGGATATGTGATTGCATTTGGCACCTCTGCAATTACAAAAATACAATACATGTACATGATCATGATCAGTTGATTGGTATAATTTATCAATTTAGATTAAATTCAGGTGAGCAGATTGTTTCATTCATGGAGCTACTGAAATACAAAGACAAGCAAGCTAGTTACGACAAAATGACGATAAAGTAAAGGATAGTTTAGTTAATATTGGTTTAGATAACGAAAACAGAGTTTTATGGGAAACGAGCGTGCCTGTCAATCAACTTCAGTGGTTTGAAAGTTACAAAGAAAGAATGCCTTTCGGATCGGAGTTGTTAAATATGTCAACATACTTATTTTGAGCGATCATTAAACTGAAAGGTGAAATAGTTTGGGGGTAAAATAAATGATAAAATTTTCCATTAGAAAATCCATATATTTCCTTAGTTTGTGTTTTATATCGAAACATTCTTCCTAAAACTTCTATAAGATGTGTTTGTGTGCTAATAAAGCATGCATGTTTCACGATACCCCAAACGTAAGCTGCACTGGATAAGTGGCCACGAGAGCAAATAGTGTGAAAACCATACTAACCAAAATGGTTTTCTACGGTTATTCGGTTTTGGTTTGTTTACAAATTTTCAATTTTAAAAAGGTTTTTGTGGGTTGGGTTTTGTAAATTTGTTAACAAAAGACAAATGCAAATGACAATCAAATCAGTTGAACATTGAACAGTAATTTGTATCACTGTATCTGGCGTTTCAATTACATATTTTGCACACTTTTCTACTTACTTTTCTACTGAATTCAGAAAAGATTAGTTTTCGTTAGGTTAACATGTATGGCTGACACATTGAAAATTATGATTCGATTTTGAGTTTTACTAAAACCACAAAGCCAATGGAATTCGCGGGTTTGATACCGGTACCGTATATTTTGTGATCTTAAAACGGAAAATTAAACAATGCTGAATACATAATATAACATTCCATGTTTTATATGGCAGATAATCATAAAAAGTTCTAAATAGTAAAATATATTGTATCTCCGCATGCAGTAGTGCGAATTTATAAAAAGTTAATACTCTGCTGAGAGTTAAAAATTATTCTCCAATTATTATGCATATGCATACATATAGTTTAATATACCCTTTTATCATATCGGTAACACAAGTAAACCACCACCCACGAACAATAAAAGACCAACAATGCCACCAGCATTCGTAATATCAAAATACGGTAAGACCACACCAGCGTTGATGTATGCGTATTTTGTCACCGTAATCGTATACAAGCTATATGTACACATGCATCGTTACATGAAAAAATATATAGCATGAAACCTCCAAACTAAAAGTGGAGACTTGTGTGCGTTACCACTACTGCACCGCCACCACTATCACCATTAGGGTACCACAGACTACTCATTACAATTTGTCAGTGGGTGCTCCTGTCAAAAAATTGGGGATTGAAAGTGACAGGTGAAAACCCCAAAAACAATAATTTGATATTTTGGGAGGACCAGGGAGATAATTTTGAAGACAATATACTTCTCGTTACAATACAAGCAAGGTGGAGAGAAACGAGAAATTTCTGAATGAGAGGGTCATGCATTAATAAAAATGATACCTGGTAATTTGACGCACGCAATGATAACAACGAAAAAGCTATGCAGCAAATGTAAACGGAAGGCATGGATTGGATTGGATGTTTTTCTTAGAATTTTGGAATATTTGTATTTCCTGACAGAAAAATAGTCTACAACATGTAATGTAACTAATTGTTGGGTGCTTTCAATTGTAATAAGACCAACCGTTTCCTTTTTAAGAATTGCAAATTATGGAGCTTTAGTAAGCAAACCTTGCTTGCTGATTAAGTAAAATCTTTCCTGGTTTTCGAGAAGGACGGGAAGTGTAATTTACATGCTAATCACACGTACGTGTATCATTTATTTGTGACTGGGATTTTTTATTGGAAATCATTAAAACTGAAAATTGGATTGGTTGCGTATTGCTTGTAAATAGTGCGTGGTTTTGATTTGATGAGTGTTCATTTACAATCTTACAAGCTGAAGTCATCGATTAGATTTTACAAGCGAAACATCCTTCCTAATATGTGTGCAATACTTTTTTATGAAGCATTAAAGCTCGTAATTTCAATTTGAACAAGCTATCAAAACCAATTTATTGTTAAATTAGTTATCATGTAAAAATATTACGAGGAAAGTACACAAATTCTTTTGCAAAGAGTGTGATGATGAGGTTTCTATTTTGTAAGAAATGTACATATGGAACATTCTAGTTTTTTTTCCTTTTTATCTGAAGTAAGTACTATGTACTGAATAAAACGATATGGCACGTAAAAACTAACAGTAAGATGAACAAGACTATCAGTATCAAGTTAATATCTAGTGACGTGATGTAAAATTCGGGGAAAAAGAAATGAACAAAAAAATTGAAAAAAACTTATTTGATTGCTACTATATCGAAAATTGAGCAAGAGAGCAAGTTTTTTTGTGAACTTTGTTTGTTCTTCTTTTCTGTGCAACATACATTTAACAATTTTTTTGTCCAATATTAACTCTACGTATCCGTATCCTCTATTTTCTAGCAGACAGGGCAAGATAGAGGCAGGAGGCATACGATCCATTTTGTATTATGCATAAATATATTATTATTGACAAGAAGGAAAATATATAGTTTTACCATGTGTAATAAACTCAGGATGTTTGTGGTTTTTCAACATTTCCTATCTTCTTCCATGCACTCACATTCACATCACACACACAGCCTTCCAGTCTCCAGACTTTCATGAATGTGTAATATGCCCTCAGATGGGATACATATCATTAGCAGACATTCAAACTTTAAAAAAGTGTGTTCATAAAATTATTAACTAAAGACAAGTGTCTGTTTGCCTGATCAGCGGCTATACATTCTCATAAAAAATGTAGAATAACATGAAATCGAACAGGACCCAAGGCAGTTAGTTTTAGACAACAAGACAAAAGGCTATATTTGCAAGTATATTTGGCCTAAAACTTTTTAAGCTTTAGAAAACCATTTAACTATGAAATTATTTGACTATATGTATATGTAACATCAATAACATTGTGTTGTTTGTATGTAATGCACAATAGATGACAATTTCTAAAAAAAATATGTAAAATCGCCTTATATTCTGTCAAATGAAGTATTCTAAATCAAACCTGCTTACTAATCGAAATGAAATGAAACCTGTCAACTGGAATTTGATGATCAGGGACCACCTAGTGTCCATGCCCGCCCTCACTGAGATAAAACAAAATGTGCATGACATGCCACCAAAGTAGTATAATACTTCACCCTATCGCCTGTTATTAAGTTTTTGTACAGAAACAAAGTATTACTAATGCTCAATATTTATTCCTCAAGTATTGTTTTATACTATACTTCACGATTGATTTAGATTGCTTGCCCCAAATTTTTAATCAAATAGGTTGGTAGTAGGTATATTACTTCATCAAGTCAAGCAGGTTGGGATGAACAGTAAGTTACATGCCTTATTTACGTAGTTTAAGGTCAAATGCCTTGATGGATCTTATTTAATTAACATTGACACACAGAGATACAGGTATATCGATTCTCCAAGTCTCCAGTCTCCATTGTTAAGACTTGATGTTTTTAATGCTGTGTGTGTGATCGTATTATATTCCTGATAAATTGGGGATTGAGGAGTCACATTACAAAACACCTCATATCACACACTTGATTGGGATCTCAACCTTAGAAAGCCCCATTTCTTCCAAAAAATTATACGAAGCTATAGGTATCATTTTTATACCCTGATTTTTTTCAAAATCTGGTAATCATATACGTAAAAAAGTTACATAAAGTTACAAGCAAGGGGATCATATTTTTCATCCTTTCATCAATCGAGATTAAATTTTTCATTGACATGGATTATACAGGTAAAATGTGTAGATGACCTGAATGGATTTTAAAACCACATGCACGTACAAGTGTAGCAGTCATCAAACTTACCAGAACTGACAATAAAACAAAGAAATCGGACTTTTTGATATCAGTTTAAAAAAAACTTTTTCAAAATTAAATTTAACTCTTGAAAAACTGAAACATTTTTTAAAATGGTACAATAACAGAAAAATATTTCCTTTTAAAATATTACGCTCATATTTAGGACATAAAGCGTTGTTTTTTCGTCATGCACTTTCAGCCTAACAAACAAAATTTCTTCAGCAGATTGTTTGCCTTTCGTCTGTACATTACTCTTCTTCGCTCATCATCACCGGTATTATTTGTGTATAAATACGAAACTCACACTCTGAAGTGTACAGAGAAACAAGACATCTTCTTCGCCAGGTAATGTTAGTACGTGATAA
>JAQFXM010005613.1:0-14640 GCA_034693345.1 Entomobrya multifasciata | reverse complement strand
TACACCTCAACTGCCGGGTTCTCACATCTCAAGAAAAGGGGTTATCTAAGAAAAGAGTTAGAGTACATTTTGCGACAATAATTACCTTTGTATTATTCATAATATCATAACCTAAAGTATTTATAGAAACACATTTAAAATGTTTTTCCCGTGTGGTGTGTCGTCGTGTGACAAAAGCTACAGTTTTTACTGCGTCGCGTCCACAGTCCCACAACAGGGATTTCATGCCTACTCAAAACTACATTCGTGAAATTACACTTTTAAACATGCATAATTTCCCATCTGCATAACTGTGTTGTAAATTATTAATGCTTAAAAGCACAGGAATGGTATGGCATGGCATACGATAGTATGTTTTTATTTTATTGTTTTCCCTCCCTGCTTTCTCCATCCAACAGCTTTATGATGATTACATTGGTCGAGCAGACAGGATGTCTCTGTGACAATTTCCACAGTTTTACATACCCATAATGGAACTTGTTTTGTCCTGGGAAGTCTATAAAACTGTTAGGCATATTTTATATGCATGAAAAAGAAAAGCGTCATCCGAAAGTGTAATATGCAATACTTTCTCTCTTCTTATTTTTGGCCGGCTCTCTCTTCTAAAAACACAATTTCGTGTGAAAGCCAGTGCTACACCCACTTTACTTTCACGAATACATCCAACCAGTAACCACACACATCCGTCCAAGTCCAAGCCAACAACAAACAAAAGCATGCGAACTTTTTTTTCACTGGATACTCACTGACTACTTGGCTATTGGTTAAGGAAAAAGGCTTTTCGTATTACGTAAATACTCTCATGATCGTCATCTATCTATGTATCTACTAAAAATAATATATATGTATCTGTTGTATTGTATGTTAGTAAAGCAGTTGTACATATTGGATGGAGCACAAGGGACTTTTTTTCAGACTGAGCTCCACTGAAGGAATGAAAGGATAATAATGACTACATGACAGAGATGAAGAAAGACCGTACCATTGTAATAGCGTATAAGAGCAGTTTACCAATATATAAAGATGTTATACATTAGGTAGCTAACTTGTCTCACATTTTTTTCCAACGAGGAAACCAAGAGGACTAAAGCTGTAGCAACTTTCCCTTTTTCTCTTTCCCTCTAACATTCTCTCTAAAATATTTTGATACTGGCCTGGCCTGGCGTTGGATGTTGGATGCCTGCTTGTCTTTGGCCTTTGCCTCTCTTTCTGCGTAATATACATAGATGTTTTTAGGTATATTCAATCCAAACATTCCATTCCATACCTATACCTACCTACATTGAGAAAGAAAGTGTAACGGTAACAAAAATAACAGCAAAAAGCGATCATCATCATCGCTATGATCAGAATGTAATAAATGTATCTATTATGTTGAATGTGTTTGTGTATACATAACTCCAGCTACGTGCTCTTTCTTTCTGTCTCCAGCTTGGAGAGTGATGAGAATGGATGGGATGCCTTTTTATTTTCAGAGCTATTCTCAATGCTCATTTTCCAGAGTACACACCTCCATTTTCCGGATGTAGAGAAGATCACAGCTTTTTGCATGTTTATAAACTTGCTTTGCTTTCTTCATCTCCTCTTTTCTCTCTCAAACCATCATGCCAATCCGATCCAGCAGCTATGGGTAGTAAAACTGCATGTTTTTCAGAGTGTGTAGGTCACTTGGAGAAAAATCTTACTTACACCCACTCTGCCTGCCTGACAATCTATATCCACTCCTCTCATTCATTAAGCTGGTTTACATTTACACCATAAAAACTTACACAACACAATAACCAGAGATTGTTCATTTTTTTAAGGTGGTGAGTGCGGAGTATCTTGGTTTATAGAGGGAAAAAAACATAGTGTGCAGTGATTACAAAATGTAAAAAAGGAAACATTTTATGAAGAGTTTTGTTAGTCTGTTTTTGTGCGTCTTCTCTTCCTCACCAACTTACCTAACCCTTTTACCAACAGACCACACTCCACCAAAAACCCGTTTTCCCTGTAATATTTTTTGTGTATATTTTTAAAACATCATCAGCAATAAAAAATATTTTACTAGCTGTCATAAGTCATAACACTAAAACTTGAAGCAATACAAAATACAAGTAAAAAAATAGTATGCATGTGTGTACTGCACATTTAAGTAACTTTTAAAAATAAACCTTTTAAGTTTGGAGTGGATGAGTTGTGTAAAAATGAACAACAAGTGAAAGTGGCATGTAAAGAAAAGTGGACGTGAAAGTTTTTATGTCTACATGCTTGCATGTTTCATGGTGCCCATATACATTATGGTTTAAATGAATAAATAAGAAAAAAACGTAATCATGCAAAGTGCTTCGTAAAAAAAAGTACAAGCTGAAAATTTACTTGATAGACTCACTTTTATCTTCGTTTGCTTTACACAAAACTAAATTTTTCTCTTTTGATTTTTTTCTTCTAAAAACGTACTTTCACTTTTGAAAGGAGTTGAAGTACTAAAATTATGGAGTTGATGTTTATTTTTATCTTGGCTTTCACTAGGTAGATTTTTTTAAATAAAAATCAAAACGTGAATTGTTCATTTTTTTGGGAGAAACGGTGCTCATTTTTATTATTAAGTCTTCTACAGACACAAATACACTCGTGTTGTGTTCCATTCAAACTTACACGGAATTGATTTTGCGATTTTATTCTCAACATTTGCCTTCGAATAGAAATACTTGATTATACTTTCCTTTCCTATTGTTGAATGACTACAAGCTTTCCTTTGGAATAAATTTCGGTGGATTTACATAATCAATATTTTGTTCATCTTTTGTGCGAAATCCCAGGTCCTTGTCGAGAAAAAATGTAAAACATGCTTGGTAATTTAAATGTTAAACACGCAACGAAAAAAAACGAAGTATTCTTTACAACTGTAACTAACAATTAGTCGACAATAATAGAGAACAACAATAGAAAATAAGAAATACAACATGACTATACTATATACACAATACACGGTGCTTTATTGTATTAAAGTAATAAAAATGCTTTGATAGCTACAATATTGTTTCCTGTAAAAACTGCCTTCATTCAAAAAATTCACAACAATCACTGGTACTATAATTGTTAAACTTTTTGTTGAAAAAGTTGTTTGCAAATACGAGAAAGCAATAGTGCAAAACAGTTTACATATATATTATTTACTAAAGTGTTGTTAATACTGCACTGTATAAGTGCTGAAATTATAAGAGAAAAACTGTTAGTTTGATAATGATGGTGGTACTCTTGTTCCTGGGCAAGCATTAGGAAAACCACCACAAAAGAACGTAGACAATCCGGCTCGTTAGTTAGGTTGGTATTGGTGGCGGCCTGGCTGTGAAGAAGGATGAATTGAATCGATATAGAAAATTGAATAATCTAATTACTGCTTTCTTACCATCTGCTACCATCACACTTTTTTGTATATAGACGTGATGGAAAGCTAGAAAAATATCAACTATCAACCAAGCTATGTGAAAGAGAGAAAGATAAGTGAAAGGAGAGACGGATTGAGTTGAAGCTGGAACGAGAGTTTGGAGTTTTTGGTGCTGCTGCTCACTGTGCTGTGGTGTTGGTGTTATGGTGGTGGTGGTATTTGGTATGGTTGTGTGGTGTGCATGATGCATACTGTCTGATGGAAAGAGAAAAGGAGATTCCAACAATTGAATTAAATTATCTAGGAAGGATACAGCTTGTTGTGTTATTAGTGATGTGATGTGAAAGGATGATGATGATGATGTATAAAAATGGAAAAAGATAATGGCTTGTGCATGAGTTGGAATTAAGAGAAAGCATATTTGACAGACAATTGGTCGTTGGATAATGATGAGGTGGAGTTTGATTTGGCATGTAACAAAATCAAATCAATTCTGAAAGGTCCATTCTTTTTCTGACAATGAAAATGAATTATTTGTTTTCCACTGCTTATTTATCTGCTTTCTCTATTCCCTTTCGTCGAGAATAAAGATTACTTGAGATTTTGAATCAAATATTGGACTTGGACTACATCACATCAATCAGACTTATTCTGCCAAATTACAGAAGAGCTAAAGAAGAGAAAAAATTGCCATTTATTTCTTGGAAATTCTATTCTGCTGCGCGGAAGCTTGAAAAGTAAAAGCAGTGCTTTTTAGTTTAACTTGGGCTGCTACCCCTTCCTCCAGTTGGTTGGCCTTTGCAAGGACGGTGTACCATTAAAAAGCGTTCAAGATGGCGAATATGGCACAACTGACAAGGCGGCAAAGCTCTCGGGAGCTTGGCCGCCAAAGGTCGTATGACCGGATGGAGTTACGTGAGCTTCATGGACGGTTGCTCAGTAATGAGTCTCAAGCTGGTCACTCCTCCAATTACGGCGCTCTCAATCCTGCCTTCAAAGAGGAGTCATCCAGTCTTGTAAGTTGATCAATTATGCATCACTGGAGCACTACAGTATTTATGTAACTTTACCTGTTCCTTTTTTGCTTACGTAGTTTTGTTGTGGCTTCTGAGGTTGTCGTCGTTTTTCATATGGTTAAGCATTTAGGTCATGAATGACATCACACTTCTCTGGAGATTCTATCTTTGGGCAAATCCGTACATGGATTATTGATAAATCCAATCCACTTTCCATTTACACACATGCATGCATGTACATACATTGAAATGGACTGTCATGTCTTTTAATAATAGTTTTTAATTTCCCATGAGTCGAAATTATTCTTGCCATGAATCACATTCTGGGAAAAGGAAAATTTTCCTTTCACCTTTTTTGGCAAAGATATGTACTTGAGTTTGATTACATAGCAGTTGAACTAAAGTAATATTACCATATTTTATTGATTTAAGCATTTATCAATGAATGTATAATCTCTCCATCTCCAGTAGGCAACTAACAGTATAAATGACACACGCCGTAATTAGGCACATAATACAAAAAGGAAACATTTTTCGAGAGAAATTATCCTCACTACTATTGATCTAGCATTAACTGCGCTTTACATTCAACATTTGACGTAAATGTTACGATTCCACATGATGTATACGATGCGCAGTTTTGTTGACCTGTCCAACGTGCTTTCACCTCAAACTTGATTGTATGCAGTGATGCATGATGCAAGGATGACAGCAGGGGAAAAAATAACGGATGTGATCAGACCAATTCATCATTCCTTTCGTACTTTCCATTCTTTTCCATAAATACCTTAGTCTACTGAAATAATTTAGCCAAAATAGAAGTAATATTTTCTTTTTGTTGAGACGCAGAAAGTAGCTGTAGTTGGAATTACTATTTTAATATTTAGTTTAGTTTTAGCTGAGCATTGAACAAAGAAACAACGTTAAAAGAAGCGATTTGAAATTTCGAAAGAAAACTTGTTTAATTAATCGCTCAATAAACAATTATCATGAGGCACCTTTCATATAAATTTAGTATAACTGACAACGAAGAGGTAAGCTTTCAAGAAAGTTACAATCAGTATAGTTCTGAAATACAGTTTTTCTCTGTGAATTTCTCGCTGGCATTTACGCGTCATAAATTTTTACGGCTTACACCACACGTTTCTTGCTCTAAAACTGCTTAGCTGGCAAAGTGAATTGAAAGCACTAAAATTGGGATGTTCATAAGTCTGTCTTGTTTTAACCTTGTAGCTGTCAGAAGAACCAGAAACGACGACAAAGGACTCAGTAGTCCGCAAAGACGGGACTAAAGACGGAAAAGTTGTAATAACTGTTGACAAAGCCGGTGGTAGCGCTTCCGGTGGAAAAGGTGGTGATGGAGGAAAAGGAGAAAATGGAGGAAAGAAACAAAAAAAGGAATTCCATGCAGAACCGCCGGATGATTCTGTATTTCAAGATGAGGGAGAAGAACGAGAATCTTGGGATTCTAAAATAACTTTTCTTCTTGCGACAATTGGTTACGCTGTTGGGTTGGGTAACGTGTGGCGTTTCCCTTACCTTGCTCAAAAGAATGGAGGAGGTGAGAATTTGTTAAAATCAACACATGTTTTGTTAAATTTCGCCACAAAAACCAACTACTAAAAGTGCCAACTTTATGACATGATTTTTATTTGTGCTCATATTTCTTTAGGAGCTTTCCTTATTCCATACTTTATCATGCTGGCAATAGAAGGATTACCTATTTTCTTTTTGGAGCTGGCAATCGGTCAAAGACTGCGTAAAGGTGCTGTTGGTGTGTGGAGCCAAGTGTCACCATATCTAGCCGGGGTTGGTATAGCCTCCGCTGTTGTCTCCTTCACTGTTGCTCTCTACTACAATACCATCATTTCATGGTGCATGCTTTACTTTATAAGAAGTTTCCAAGATCCACTTCCATGGTCGGAGTGTCCACCTGCTCGGAGTGGAAATGGAACAAATCAGGAATGCGAGGTATGAAAAAATTGGGGCAATATGATCCATGCATGTAAAATCTTTTTCATTCAGAAAGTACTTTTAATTTTCGGTATTTTTACTCTGTAAATTCAGATAAGCAGTGCAACACAGTACTTCTGGTACAGAGAAACATTAGACATCTCAACGGATATCAATCATCCGAGAAATTTAAACCTTCAAATTGGAGCTGCTTTATTTGTAGCTTGGATTTTGGTATATTTGTGTCTGGCAAAAGGACTGGCGTCATCGCCCAAGGTAATTTTTGCAAGACAAGTACCTGTTGATTACTTTCTCCCCGAAAAACAAACATTGAAAGCAATGAATATTGTCACGCTAAAGAGATAACATTTATGTGTTTCCAGTTGGTATACGTGACAGCTCTCTTTCCATATTGTGTCCTCATTCTATTCTTCTGTCGTGGTGTAAGCCTCGAGGGAATGCAAGATGGAATTATTCATTTGTTCAGCCCAAAGGTGAGAATTGTCACAGAAAACGAAAAAATAAACAAAACAAACAAAATGAGAAGGAACGGAAAGCTTGTTTATTGTTATTGGAGCGTGTCATGTCAATTTAATATTTCATAAAGAAAGTTATTACTTTTTCTGTGTTTTTTTCTCCAGTGGGAAAAGCTACAAGATCCTGTAGTTTGGCTGGAGGCTGGAACGCAAATATTTTTCTCGCTGGGTTTAGGGTTCGGTGGATTGATAGCATTTGCGTCGTACAATGCTGTGAATAATAATTGCTCTCGGGATGCCATGATTGTTTCAGTGACAAACTGCACAACGTCCTTATTTGCTGGAATTGTTATATTCTCCGTTATAGGTATGTACACAATCATGAAAAGTGATAACAGACATTGCAAACACAAATATCATCCCATGTTCTTTAGGCATCACATTAAAAAAGGCAATAAACAGCGACACACGTGTTTATCTTGGAATATGTAGGTTTCAAAGCCCATATGACCCACAAGGAATGCCTGACGCATCAAGATAACAAAACAATGATGATGCTATTTAATAGCACTGATGGCAACGTCATTCATCATCCTCCTGTTGGAGAACCTGTCACGTACTGGGTAAATGGAACCAAACACACGATTCCCATGCCTGATATACGGATTTGTAATTTGCAAGAAGAACTTGACAACGTAAGCAGATTAGTGTAGAGCTTAATGTTATAAGAAAAGTCTGATTAATTTTCATTCAATTTTCTATTATATACATAAGTATATATTAAGATCTACTAATACAATTTTCTTACAAGCACACAACAATGTTAACCAAAAAACAAATAGAATTAACATGCTTTTTTTTATTACTCTCACATGTACATTAACCTCCGGAATGTAGACGGCATCGGGACCAGGCTTGGCATTTATAATCTTCACAGAAGCAATTAACCAGTTTAGCTTTGCTCCATTCTGGTCAATACTCTTCTTCTCCATGCTTTTCACGCTTGGAATTGACTCACAATTTGGAACGTTGGAAGGCGTTGTTACTTCCGTCACTGATATGAAAATTTTCCCTAACATGAGAAAAGAAGTGCTAACCGGTAACAAATTAATGGTTTTCTCACATTGCCCCAATTTTTGCTTTCACTCTTCTTTGTTTGCAATTTGCATAAAGGAACTACATATATTATACAAGGTTTGTATGATAATGTCTTTTTAATAGGTATACTTTGCTTAATGTGCGCTGCCCTGTCAATGATATTTGCACACGGCGCTGGAAACTACATCTTTGTCCTTTTCGATCAGTTCAGTGGAAATGTACCCCTGCTCATCATTGCATTCTGTGAGGTGATTGGTGTAGCATATGTCTATGGACTAAGCAGATTTGCTGAGGACATCCAACTAATGACCGGAAAGAGGCCACACATTTACTGGCTTCTCTGCTGGAAGTACATCTCACCTGCAGCAATGATCATCATTTTAGTTGCCAGCTTCTACAAAATATTCACAGAAGGAAGCAGTTATCCCAGATGGGATTCAGTGCATGGTGTCGCTGTTGATGAGGAGTGGCCTGGATGGTGTCTTGTAATGGCCATGCTTCTTGTTCTCATGTCCACATTTTGGATACCATTTATCGCAATCACGAGATTAATGGGAATACAAATTATGCATAAAGAGGATCCAGCATGGTTTCCTGCCAATGAACTCAGGGATTTTCATGGCATTGTGGCCCATGAACCCACTCCAGCAGAAAGACTTTTCTTTGGCTTTCGGGATGATGGCACTGAAGGTATCTGCTGTCCAACAAAGCCGGGTGATGCCACTGACGAAGATGATGACGATGATATAAGATAATTGTGAGTGTCAATAAATATGATCCTTAAAAATTATTGTTTAATTATAGCATGCACCATAAATGTATGATATGCAGTAATGAAAAAAACAGCAATTAAATCACATTCAAAAGTTCTTACAATTTAGTGAGCAAACACCAGAGGCAATATAGAAAATAATGACCATTGCAGAAAAGCTATTTATCAAAATATCAACATTGGCATTATAATATTTATATATTTAGTCTCTCAACGAATTTATTTAAAACAACAAAAAAAACAAGTGTGATGATAAATATGATGAGGCTATTATTTTTATCTGATGATATGAAACCGAGAACTTGTACGGATACGCCAAAGACTTGAAAAAAATAACTACAATAGTTCCGATAGAAAAAATGACTTTATAAAAAACTCGATTGTATTATACATACGTAAAATGTTGTAAGTATTTTTCGTAGTTATCATTAATTTATATATGCCCACATTTAATGAAGAGATACATAATAGTAAACTTTCTCCTCAGCTAGTACAACAGCTATAAATGGTTTAAAAACAAGTTGTTTTGAAACACAATAATTAGAACCATTACAACACAAAAAATGTGTTCAACTCCAAATCTTCAACTTTCAAAAATGTACGAACGATATGATAAAGACTTGTAGTAAAATATATTTTAATTGAATTAATGCGTTTCATGCTTCCAGTTTATTTAGCTAAATTGGAAGTGAGAAATTTCAAAATTTGTAGTACAACAACGAATGATACACTTTCAAAAACGATTATTCAATTCATGAGATTTAGTGAAATATTAAATTGCATATAAATTAGTTCAATTACCTTTAGTACTTTTAACAATAGTAATTAGCATCATTAGAACAAATTTGCTATTAAGCTGAAGTCGAGGAGTTAAAAAAACAACTGTGGAAAAAGAACGTAGTCGAACAGTAGAGCTTGCTATAAAACAATCCACTTTTAGAAACACATATAAGACAACACAACAATAATTATTTAATTATAGGTCTTTGTAAATCAATAAATTAAATGAAAAAAGATAGTAAACTAGGTTAAATTATAAGAAGAGTAAGCTAGTACAATGAAAAGGCACAAAGTTTTTAGAACAGTCTGTGTACATATTCATACATCGTAAAACTTGTTACGTTAACCCGTAACATCGTCCATCATCAGTCTCAAAAAAACTACTATATAAAATGTATGTTTGTAGAAAGTTAATTTTTAAAACTGATATATATCATATTATGATGACGAGTGAATGACGGAAGTGAAAGCAAATTAGCTTTCACTTGCAAAGAGACAAAAGTAGAGAAAGCAACATATTTGGTGATTCCTTAGAAGTATCATAATCGTCAAACTATTTGTGATAGATAACAACAAAAAAGCTATTTGCTACGTAGGGAAAAAAATCAAGTTGAACTTGCTAAAAAAAATGTAGAACCACATAAAATATATTTAAACATTGAAAGATAAAAATAAATTCATATAATTCATGCATTTGTAATGTATGAAGGAGGAACATGTCATGTCGTATAAAAGTTGATAGGAAGATGATGGGTCTGTGAGTGAGTGGCATGATGCATGCGTGGGTGTGAAGTGAAAATGTAGTGCCAAGAAGGTCCAAAAAAATCATATTAAAAATAGGGTCCTTTAGGAGAACTTTATTGTAAGCTGAAAAAT
Source organism: Entomobrya multifasciata (assembly GCA_034693345.1). NCBI lineage: Eukaryota > Metazoa > Arthropoda > Collembola > Entomobryomorpha > Entomobryidae > Entomobrya > Entomobrya multifasciata. The sequence goes on along the minus strand of JAQFXM010005613.1, from coordinate 4,299 downwards.
GCCTGAAAATTTTATGAAAAATGGAAACATGGTAGTCCAATACGTAGTGCTCTCGGGATAACATAACTGTCTATTTTAAGCGTAGAATTTGATAATTCTTAGGTAAATAATTCATTTCTTAAAACATTTGTTTAATTTATTAATTACTTTACTAAAAATCATATACTCAATTTTTCATATAAAATTGTAATCAATTCAATAGAAAATAGAGTTTAAACATGTTTTTAAATTTGTTCACCTCTCTGTGTATATTGATAAGACTTGATAATATTTGTTCATAGTAAGAATATTCATAAGATATAGTTTGATTTACTGATTATTAATATACTTTTAAATTGTTACTTCCTGATTCAACAACCTAATTGATACACAATTTTACACAAATTGTATTCGTATTTAATGGTGCCTTTTGGTATTCATGATGATGATCACTCACAACAATGCCACCAGCGCGTCAAACAGTTTAAAACGCAACGCAAGCATATCTACTAACTCTTGTTTTGCTTGAGCAATAAGTGAAGAGTAATAAAAAAATCAATAGCGTTTACACTAAAATGTAACGTTATGTGTGGTAGAATTTCGGTACAAACTATTTTGTTCCAGATTTTTTTTACATTTCAAACATTTTTATTTACTTTGCAGTATTAAACACGTTAAAAATTGGAAACAAATTCATCAAGCTTAAATTCAATTTTTTTGTGCTAATTGTGCTTTGATTGTGTATAAGTAATGTGATAGGGCTGACAATAAACAAATTCTACATCAAAATGTGTAGAAAGCCATTATTCTAAAAACATTACATCGTACAGTAAAAAACATAAATGTGTACAATTTTACGAGAAAAAGATATTTTAAGGAAAATTATATTACGATAAAAAATACAATTATTTAAAAATGTGGATTTATTCAAAGTCAGTCATGTATGTCACGAGTATGAATTAAATGTTTGTCATGTCACAACACTTGACTTTGCAACAACACTCAAGAAAGTATATAAATCACTTTGAGTATAACAAAGAGTATTTATTATAAGAAAAAAATCAACCAGTTATTACGCGAGTATTGTTACAGTTTGTAGATTATTGTTAAATCTCATACAATTATTTGCAGATAAAAAAGTATGAAGTACAACCAAACTACTGTAAGTCGTGTACGAACCTAGTAGTCTGGTTATAAGTTGTGCTGTTTATTATAATAAAAATATCTACAAAACATCCAACATCAATAATACAGTGTGCTGTGTGTTCTGTATTTTAAAGAACTATCTACAACAAAAATATATTATAGTAAAATGGCAATCAGTATAAAAGTAATAACAATAAAATATCTTGATGCAACTCAATAAATAAATAAGATAAATTAAGTAAAAACCAACGGCATGATTTTTCTTTTTGATTTGGTGCTTGAAAAACTCGCTTCGCTTCCCATAAAAATAAAATGATAAAATGGGATTTTGGTTTCATAAAATTCACATTATATGAACACAGTAATATATTTATATCTACTTTCACTGCATAAGCGTATAAAAAACCAACAATTTTGAAAACATTATCACTTTTCACTTCTTAGGTAATTTAGAAGACAATGTTGCATAAAGCACGTACATAAAACTGGCACTTTTTCCATTTTGTTTATTAATTTTTAATAAAAATGAAACGGCATGATATCTGCTATCAATATCTGCATAATTTAGGTTGGGCTACCGGTTTATCCGCTTTAGGTTTAGAAATCTTTCGAACTTCCACACAAGGATGATATCCACCAACAGTTTTAGCTCGCACATTCCTGGAAACGATAAAATCAATTATTGAAAAAAATCAAAATCTTTCATTGATCATAAGGGAGAAAGAGAAAATATAGATGTACGATAGTCAACAATTTGTACTTCTACATACCATCGAAGTTTCATGTGGCGATCTTCTCCAGGAATTGTGTAAAGATCCCAATTGTATGTTTTGTACCAGTGATACAACAAAACTGGATCTCGAGCCACATGAGGTGGGGGCTTCATCAGATGTTTGGTTCCTATAAGAAAAAAGTGTTTTTATTACTAGACTGGACGCTTACAGGAAATGATTAGAATGACTCTTAACAGTTTTTAAGGTGGGGGATGCTTGGTACTTACTACATTCATCTTCATCAACGCTACTTTCATCACTATCAAATTGTCCCGTGGGTAATATCAATTCACTGATTGCTTTGAACAAATCATCAGTATCTATTTCATCTGGGTCACAAATGTCCTTGTCTTGTGGCTGTTTGTCCTTATTATTGCTCAGGGATCTACTTGACATAGGTCTCGATACAGGTTCTGACCGTGACGGCTTGCTTGCACCTGCTTCTTGCTTTGAAGGAGCAGTTTTAGGCCGAGCAAAAACTGGAGGTTTCTTCTTTTGTGGTGGTTGGTATTGGTATGGCCGCCTAACAGGTCCTGCAAGAAGTAAAAAATCAATCACTGTACTTTATGATCTGATCAAATCATAAAGTAGGTTAGTGATGCTGGATTAATATAATTATAATTACCTAAATCTACGTCTGATTCTTCAATTATAGAGTCCCCATTTATGTCTTGGGAAGCAGTAATCCGTTTCATTATCAGTCTATTTCCTTTTTTCTTGGACGGGGGTGGAGCAGAAGTAATTGGCTGAGATCTCATTGCATTCTCTGTCAACGGCCTTTGGAATGTAGGTGGAGGACGTTGCTGCTGTTTAGGAGCCGATGCTAAAAACAAAATCACTTTAATTATAGACATAATTCTACGGACATGTGATGGTCTTGATTATAACAAAAATGCAGACCTTTGCTTCCTAGCTTCGTTGCTGAGACCGGGGGACGTTGTGGAGCAGAATCTTCATTTTCATACGAAGTAGTTCCATCTGATCCATATGACCCAGTGAGAGGGGCATCCCCATCTGGTTCCCGTTTTATGTACGAACGCTGCTGACGAACAGGTGACCTAGGAACTTCTCTTTTCTTTTCAGGCGACTTCTTTGTTGGCGTACGAGGAGCTTTTCGGATGGATTTTTGAAACTGACTTCGACTATTTTCATCATTTTCATTGCTATCGTCATCGTAAGGACTTGATGTTTCTTGTGTTGAGCTGGATGGTGTATAGGGAATCCTTCCATCAGTTGAATCCAATACCGTTTCATCCGGAAGGTGCCCCAGTTTCTTGCGACGCCTTTGCATATCTTCATATTTAATCAGCTTCTTCAAATCTAAAAAAATAGTCAAACAAAACAAAAACAACTTAAAAACTTGTACTATTACCTGCAATTAACTCTGATTGATTGACTCATTCAACTTTACCATGAATAAAATTCTTCAATGTACGATCATCCGAAACGTCAAATCCTTGATCCTCCAGAAACTCTTTCACTTCCCCCTTTGTAAACGTAATAGGCATTTTTCTAGGCACTTGAATATATTTATCTTTACCCTTTTATAATTTTGATCACATTTAATTAACAATTTGTTAAAAATTATCATGAAAACCCCAATCGAGTTCCTTTCTACAGACTAACTAACCAGCAGCAAATGACCTATGATTCCCAATGTTTACAATTTTGTCAGTTGAATGTGAATTGTGAAATGACTGCATATAGCCATCAAGCAGCAGAGATACTTTTGTTTACGTTGCTGTGAAAATCATGAATGAAATGAAGCCTTGCATCAGCCGTCGCCAGCTTTTGGGGCAACGTGGGACGTATCCAGAGTGCCGTAAATGCACGCACGTGAGAAACCCAATTCATTGAACTGAGCAGAGGAGCACCGGCAATCCTTTCCATGCAAAGTCAGTGCATTCTCAGTCTCATCTTTCATCTTTGGCCATTTCCGTACCTCTAATTTAAGAGATTTTTGTAAATGGTAAATTACAGTTAGTTCCTTTGTTTAATTTTGTACGATTGTCTAATTCCAAAAAGAACTGACTGTAAATCATTCCATTTTTCTTGCCAGTGTAAATTTTCTGGCCCGGGACCTCAGGCTTTGCGTGTTGCTTGAGTGTTCGAGAAGCAGTTCCATAAAGTGTCCTGGAAAGTTAAGAGGCGTTGTAAAAATTGAGGTGGACTAGCTTTAAAAATGAGTTCTCTGCGAGTGGTGTTGGGATCTAGTCTTTCATCCGCGGTGAAAAATGGAGGAAGGCTAGGGTTGACCAGTGCTGTGACTGCACCTCCAAAGTGGTGGTTATCCTCTTACACACTTTCTAAGCATTTCCACAGTTTTCATCATCACCAGTCAGCGTTTCCAGTGGGAGGTAGAAATCTTTTTGGGAGTCAGTGGTCTGCAGAGTTTCATGTT
>JAQFXM010005612.1:0-14641 GCA_034693345.1 Entomobrya multifasciata | reverse complement strand
TACACAGACACAGTGGCACGATTGACAAGACTGCTGATGAGCCAAGAACCAGACCACTACTAAAAACAGTGAATGTGATGATCTGCGATCTGCGTATGTGTAGATGAGCCCAAGTGAGTAATACGACTGACCGTCTCTGCCTGCCTGTTATTGTGTCTCTATACCAAAAAATGAATATTTTACCATTGCATTTTCCCATATTCCTTTTCATACAAAAAAAAGTTGCTCTCGTCGTCTCCCTTCTTTGCTAAAACTTTTAGCCTTTGCGCTTGCATTGCACACTCGCTTCTTTTTATACCAACCAACCTAACTTGAATTGAAAATATTTTTTCCCTTGTTCTTCTTATGTGGCAGCTGCAGCTGTAGTATAAGCTGTTACGACGACGACGATGATGATGATATGACGATATGGTGGTATCTTCCACTTCCATTCTATTTTAGAAAATGTTCATGTGCCTTATAGTCTGCCTAGCTTGTTTCAACTTTTTCAAGTTGATATTTCAAGTCAGCAGCAAAATGCTGAGATGAGATGCTGAGGTTTTCCCTTGTTTTCATGTTTCATCTGCTTTTTTGTATAATAGGCGTATGTATTGTATATGTATGTTTTCATTTCCAGTATTTTTATAGAAGAAATGGGATATTCGGTTTTTTCTAGAATAAAAAAAGTTACCATGGCATAAAATGCAGAGATGCATAAAAGCAAAACATTGAGCATAAAAGAGTGTTTTTGTGTGACGGAATTTTATGCAATTGCAATGGACTGATATAGGAAGAATGAATGAGTATATGTATTATGGTTGCACCTCACTGGAGGCATTCACAATTCACATCACTTAATATTATATTGGTCTTTTGGACTAAAATGTTGCAAAGAAGAACCCTGAATGTATGACGACGGTGGTGTATGGTACAAGTACACGGTAAAATTGACGACGACGCTAATGCTCAATATTATCAACTCAATATGCATCTGCCTTGGTTTTTAATGTGCTATTATAAGTAGTAATATTTAGTGGTTCATTTATTCAGCAGGATTGAATGTGTAAAAGCGGCAGTAACATAACACTGAGCACTGATTTTTAGGCGGTTCTTAATGTACTTAATATAATAATAATGTTTTGTAGGGAAATGGTAGTGGAAGGAGGCAAGGCCGTTGAATACTGCTAATAAACTTAAAAAAGTACTTATCATTTTTTATCTGCTTTGTTTGGTAGTTTTTTGAGTGTTATATGTGCAGTTTTGTGAATGTAACGGTTTTGTACATTGGATTGATAGCACATATTGAATTGAACATTGATTTGAGAGAAAAAATGATATTTTATGGAACGATTATTAAAAGCCAGATACGAGGATGTTTATGGGAATACTAAATCGTATGGAAAAGGATGAAAAAGTCTGTCTGTCCGTCTGTAGACACAATATTTGCTTGGTCCGATTTTCATGAAACTTGGTATGCAAGTTAAACCGGTTGACAGGAAAAAACTATTGATTTTGAGCGACATTGGTTGGCCGTTATCGTAGTAACGACCAATTAATTGTTACATGCTTTGTAGATGGGTTTGGAAGTAGACCTAATTAAAAAAATAATCATAAGTACTTTTTTAGTTGAATATTTACATATTTATGAAAAATTCTCATCAATTTCAAAATTTATCCATGAGTATTTTATTAAATTAATTGGTTAAAAAATATTTACAAATTAATTATGATTTTGGATTGTTTAAATGATTTTTTTGTATTTATTAAGTTTCAGGTTTTTTTAAAAAAATATTTGCTTATTTTTCTGTATACCTTGCACGCAGTTATTTATTGGTATATCGGGCGTTGTCTACTTTAGGTTTAATACCTGATTTATTTTCATGGAGCACACAATAAAGACATGAATTAAATATAAACTATGAACTATTGTCTACATAGTATATGTGGACTTTGTTGACACATGAAAGAGAATATTGTACTTTCAACCCCGAAGCGTGCCCTCGTGGGACAATTTTAACAAAAAACAATGTCTAGCTGCGTTTGGCAAATATTATGGGTCACCACAACAATAAGTTTTAATGTTTTGAGATTGAATGGGTCTGTGACCAGTTTAATGAACTGCTCATCGCATGTAAGTCAGTGACGATGGTTTTACATCAATGTTATGGACATAACTTGAGTTGAATGTCAATGTATCGTGTATCATGACATGACAAGTTGGGTAGACATGCTTTGTAAAAATTTGACAATAAAAAATATGAACCCAATAATTGTCCTATAGTAAAACCAGCTTGTTTTTCTAGATGAACTTGTGCCTTCTTGGAAATTGGAATGTAGCCTGTAGCAAAAAACTATGCGAAAAATTTCGTCGTTCAGTTCGTTGGTTTGGTTTTTAGAACAATGGCCTGAACTTGAACTACTTACATTCCAAAGAATGATTAGTTCAAATTCGATATGTTTTCAGAAACATGACTGGATGAGTACCAGAATACTCAGCTCATATATTTAATTGTAGTAGTCATTAGATTTGGGTATTACAAACACCGCAGTTAGAAGTACTTTAAAACGTGCCTTAGATTTAGTTTTTACTGGGTGAGTGGAATGTATGTATTTAATGTAATTAAATATGGCGTTCTACACTACACATCTAAAAGCAGAATACCTTTACGGCTTAATAGACTTCGATTTAAGTCATGATTACTTTAATTAACAAAGATTATGATTCTTTCTTTCAAGCTCAAATTATTTCGGCGTAATATGAAATCTGCAGTTATCTCATTAATTTTTAATGCAAGGATGTGATGCTCTTATAAGTACGTAAGGCTATAAATTCATCTGCTCAAACTAAAATGTCCTGCATAATTAAAGGATGTGTTATATTACATATTGTTAACGCCAATATTGAGCAATTTATAATGATTAAATCATACTGACGCTGCAATGGCAATTTTTCAACTTAATATTGATCAATCGCTGTAAAGCCACCTTTTAGGATTAGTTGATTGCATTGTGAATTGTGAATATGGTGTGATCTGTGTCAATTCTGGAACGTTTCAATACAATTTAATATTATATTTTCTAATATTCACAGATTTAGACTTAAGGAAAGGAAATAGTTAATCAAACTAAACTACTGCATTTTTATTCAGCGAAAAAGTCTCATGATGAGCGATGCAAATGCAAGCAAACAGCAATAAAAATCCAACAAAGAGGCATCCCCCTGTCAATCGGCACGTCATCACATCACGAAAATATACACTCAAGAAAGTCTTACTTTACCCCATCCTCAAAGCGCTACTGCGTTTCAATTGCTAAAAAATTCCATCGTCTTGTCGTAGGCAAATTACTGCTGAACTAGACACAGAGAGGTGTACATACAGATGGTTGCGGAGTCACAGACACAGATCCTCCGTTCTTTTCTGTCCAGAGATTTCATTTGAGATCACCAGACAGATAGCATCGGTCACCATGAATTTAAAAGCTCTGTTCTAAAATAAATTAGTGTTCCACCTGAGGTGGACCTTGTAGACTTTTCCCGATTTCTAATCCATTCTAATCAGATTTTTCTTGCAGTATTAAAAGTATCGGTGGTTATCGATACTTATTTTTAAAATCTTAAAAAGGATATAATTAGGTTACTATAACTTGTATGAGCACAAGGGGTCCTTTTGAAGAACTGATTAGATATGGACGGTCGGGTGAAAGGCTACAGTCGGCCTTTTGCGAGGAATAGCCGTTCTGCCGAACTGGCAGCTGCTGTCGCAGCTCCTCCACAGCCAGTGCTCAGCGCTAGATCTGCTGGGTTATCTGAAGCAAAGTTGGGATTAGGACCTTCGTCAACTGTGACATCTGCTAGTGCAGGGCCCAGTGTTAAGCCGACGGTAGCTCCTCCACCTAAACCTAGTGCTTCTACTTCAGCGGCGGCGGCAGCAGCAGCAGCGGCTCCACCAGTGGTGGCACAAGAGTATAGCGTCAGGGTTCCCAAGTAAGTTGATTAAAAATTATAATTCTAATTGTTCTAAGGTGTGATTCTTTAAATTGCAGTAATTAATTTTGTAAATATTTATTTTCTGTTTTGAAGGGTTAATCTGAAACCTATATCCATCATGCGTTTCAATGGAGCCTTGAACGTTGAGCCGTCAAAGTGGACTAGTTTAAAAATGGCGAGAGAGGATAACTCCAAGTCTCACAAGCCTACTTTTATTCAAGAAGATGATAACATGCCCAAGTAATATATATAGTTACAGTTAATTTATTGGTGCAGATTTTTTGTAAAGTAAAATATTGTAATGTCTGTATTATTTTACTTAATAGGTTTGGTGCTGGATCTGAGTACGGACGTGAAGCTCGAGAAGAAGCGAGACGGCGAAAGTACGGTGGTGCGAATAGAAAGAAATATAATGCTGAAGAGCAGCCTTGGATAATGAAAACATCTGAGAAGGGAAATAGAAAGTTAGTGCCGTTTTTAAAACTTATTGTAAAGGTTATTTATTAGTTATATAGAAAGAAGTGTACTTAATAATAATTTGTATTGATTTTAATTAGGTATCGGGGTGTCAAGGAAGGTGGAGTTTCTGAGAACGCGTCCTACTACATATTTACTCAAGCTGTTGATGGAGCTTTTGAAGTATTTCCTGTAAATCACTGGTATAATTTTACACCCATTCAACGCTATAAAAGCTTGACTGCTGAAGAAGCTGAAGAGCAGTTTGGAAGGTTGGTAGATTTACACGTTTTAATGTTTAAAGTGTGTATACATTTAAATAGAAGTATTGTTAACTTTAATTTGTTCATTTGTAATTTTAGACGGAACAAGATTTACAATTACTTTTCCGTGATGGTTCGCAAGAGGCTGAAGGCTGAGGACGATGATGGCGAAGAAGGAGAAAAACTTCCTAGTGGGAAGCCTTCTAAGAAAGGTATGTGTAGTACTATGCTAATGTGACATTTTAAAGGGTAGTTAGCCTTGTTAACAATGATTAATTCGCTTTTTTATTTTTTTAGCATCGTCTGGACTAAAGGTTAGTGAAATGGAGGATTGGGAGGATAGTGATAATGATGAGTCTGATGATGGAAGTGACAAGGAAGGAGATTCAAAGGATAAGAAACCTAAGAAAAGTAAATCTGATTTTAATTACGTTACGTGTATAATATATTTTATTGTTGTAAATTATGTTTTAAACATAAATGATTTTATTGCAAATTTTGTAGAGAAAGGAGGCAAACCTAAAAAGAAGCGGAAGGGTTCAGATGAGGAAGCTGACGAAGATTCAGATGATGGGGATGAGGAAGGGCGCGAGTTGGATTATATTTCTGATACGTCAGAGTGAGTTAATCATTTAAAAGTTGAACGATTTTTGAAGAATTTTAGTAATTTTTTGGGGGAAATATATTTATTTTTTGATTTTAAGAACTGAATCGGAAGACGAAAAGGAAAAGAAGAATGAGATAAAGGGAGTTGATCAAGAAGAAGGCTTGAAAAATCTTTTAGACTCTGATTCTGATGAGGAAGAAGAGAAAGCGAAGGAAGAAGATAAAGATGATGAGGAGAAGGAGGAAGATGGGGAGAAAAAGACGGATGCAAATGCAAAGAAAACGGATGATTCGAAGGAAGGAGCTAAAAAGAAGCCTGCTGCTAAAAAGAAGGCAAAGCCCAAAGACAAGAGTGATTCCAGTGCCCAGGAAAACCTTTCTGATGATGAGGATGAGTCTGCGATAGTTGATGAATTGGACAATGCCATTGAGACGGCCAAGCTGGAAAGTGGTTCGAGTGGAAATAATTCTGGGAATTCGAGAGATGGGACGCCTGATGTAGATGGAGTTAGTGGAGGGAAACGGAAGGCTACTTCGGACTTGATTAACAGCGTGACAAATGCGAAGAAAGCGAAAATTGAGTTGTCTCCAGCGTTGGTGCAGTCTGCAGCGTAAGGGCGTATTCCGTGCTCGGCATTTCCTCTGTAGAATAGATACCCAACCAAACCTAAATCCTGATGAATTTTTTTTACAAAGTAGCATTTATGGAGACAAAAATAAGAATTATGAATGAAACGGAATTTTGATATTTATGTTTTCGTGTTGAACTAATGTATATGAATGTACTCACTCACTACTCACTCATGTATATGCAAGCACAACCTTTTAACTTTAAAACAAAGTCATTAATATAATATGAAATATTTATTGGTACCTTAATTAAATCTACAGCTTTAATTGTAATTGTAACAATCTAATGCTCAATGTTGAAGTCTGAAATAGCCAAAAAAAAAATCAATAGTTCCTAATGTTCTGTGAAACTGTGTAGTTGTTTGTCCTTTTATTGGAAACTCGAGGAGAGAATTTATTGTGTTTGTGTACTTTGACTGTACCCTGTCCGTTTGTCCGTACGTACGTCCGTCGCGCCTATTTTATGAAAGATTAAGAATTTTGAATTCTGTGTTTTCGCATGTTTCTTTTGGCAAGTTTAATGCTGAAACTCAGTACGAAACGTTATTTCTGGCGTAGATTTCGAATCTGAAGACGTTTCAAATTCGAAAAATACTATTAAAATGAGTTTTAAAGCTTCATAGCGTTAGCGTTACTCTGGTACAAAGGGAAAATTTTGAGTTCTGTTATTTTTAAATTGGGTCATATGGTAATCATTTACCCTCTGGTACCCCTTGGGGAGTAGAAACATCCTTTAAATATGCACCTTAGAAAGCTAGTTAGGATAGTTAGATTCTCGAATTTTATGGCAAAGGCGAAACACAGTATTTTAATGTATTGCAACACGTAGATGCGAAATCTTAATTTCAATTTAAATGTAACTAGTATATTTTATATTCTTGGAATATCTATTTTAACCGGTTAGGTTAAGGGTTTACTCTATTTTTTCTGTTAGGGTTTGGTGCATGATTCAGATCAAATGAGATATATGTAATTCTGAGAACGAGATTTAAAAAAATATCTTCCTTATCCAAAGTGTACAATAATAATGCCAAAAAGATACCCATTTTGCAGCCGAAATTCGTTATAACGGTTACTACTAACTTTGTTTTAGTACCTTTATAATTTATTACGATTAAATTTAACCACACCGGTCAGAATTTTTGTTATACTTGTACGCTTGAGTACTGTTTAATGCGGCTTTAGAATATAACGGTAGTAAAATCATGGTCGTTTGTTAGGGTTCATTTAAAAGTTCAGCTTTTGAAGTCTTTTTGGAAACGACTAATTTGTGAGACTTGAAACCTTGGAACTTGAAATTATCGTTTAAATGTACACGCACACACGAATTTAGTTGACCTGCGTTGTAGAATTTGGTTCAGTAAAAGAATTTCCAGGACGTCATATTATACAAACTGCGATTTAGTTTTGTGGTGGTGATTATGATATTGTTAGAGATAATAATATATTTTTTTACTTATTTGGCTTACAGGTCTGAAGGAATTACTGAAGAAGCGGTCCGAAGATATTTACTGAGAAAGCCGATAACGGTGACAGAACTCCTCCAGAAGTTTAAGTCCAAGAAGACTAAAATCCCAAGTCAGGATATGGTTAATGTGATTGCCCATTTACTCAAGCGGATTAACCCCATCAAGAAAACCCAAAATCATAAAATGTATTTATACCTGAATAAATCCTAATCGCGCAAACCCTCGTTTTGAATAACAATTTGACCGTTAAATAACTATGAAATGTCAATGGGTAAACATTGAACGTAAATTGAGTTTGATTTTTTAATGATGACAATGATGTTTTGATGAGTTTTTTTCGAAGTTAAAAGTTAATTTTTGAAAGTTACTCTTTATTTCCTTAGTTTAAATATGAATATGTGTAAAACGTCAAAGTTATTACTTGTGTGTAAACTCCGTAAACTCCTTTTTTGAGTATTTTGCAGAATAATAATAATATAAGCTAAACATTTCAGCAATTAATCGATATTTAAAATTAAACCATTTAGTAGAGTTATGTTTTTGAAATCGCCTCCTTAAATTAAAATGTGAATAAAGAAAAAATATTAATTTCATAAATTGATTTGAAGCGCGTAAACTAATTATTATGCCAAATAGCATTATTTCATAAATGATCCAGAAAAAAGCATGATAATTAAGAGGAATTCTTTAACTTGGATGCTTACATTACATAATACATCATACAGGTTTCACTTTCATTCATATGAATAATACATCTATGAGTCATGGTACAAAAACACATGTGAAAACAGATGATCGAGCTTGAATGCATAGAGTCGCACAAGCTGAATTCCTTGTTTTCATTTCATCCTCGTCCAACTGTTCGCACTAACGAGTTATGTTATGTCACTTGTTTTAGAAATGTTAAATGTTTGATACTTAATTTTGCAGTTAATTAGACCCAGCTATTCTTCCAGTGAAAGTTAAACTTACTGTTTTTAATAATGTTGTTGTCAAGAAGGTTATTCTTAACACGACGCTTCTCTTCTGTCGCCAATAAAGTAGATCAGCGGTAAGAATTTTACCAACTTTTTCGTATTTCCGATTTTAATCGTTTATAAATGTTTCTTTAACTTAATAACAAACAACATGGTATACAATTTTGTGTTTTAAGTGTTGGATGGGAAAGCGTTGTGGGATTAGAGGTCCACGCTCAGGTCCAAGCGAATTCCAAACTGTTCTCACCGGCGAGCGCCCAGTTTGGTGCGCCAGTAAACACTTTGGTGTCACTTCTTGATGCTTCCGTTCCAGGAACATTACCTGTTAGTTAATTACCTTGTTTTAAATCGTATATTAAGTAAAATTAGCTGTCTGACCAAAAATTAATTTGTGATTTTTATCGTTATTGGTTTGTAGACTATTAATCGCCGGTGTGTGGAAGCAGCAGTTAGTACAGCAACAGCTTTATCATGTCAGATCAATCCTGTTTCTACTTTTGACCGCAAGCATTACTTTTACGCTGATTTGCCAGTAAGAACATTTAAGTTAATTACAAATATCATAAGATCTTGCTTTTTAACATGGTATGGTTGTTTGCAAATTCTAACTGACATCTATCTTCGTTATAATTGTAGGCTGGTTACCAAATAACCCAACAGAGGAAAGCAATAGCTGAGTATGGAGAGCTCAAGTTTTTGGTGATGACACAAGACGAGAAGTCTAAACCTTATTATAAAACTTGTAGAATTCGTCAGCTTCAATTGGAGCAGGACAGTGGGAAAAGTTTACATGATGACGAGCTAAACAGGTCAGTGGTTTATACTGTTTGTGTGTATTTGTGTTGATTAATTTACTAGTTTTGTAAAGCAAATCTGCTGTAATAGAAATCATAACTACGTCGCTGAAAAATACGACATATGATGATCATCAATGTCATTGTCGATTTAAAGTACCTTCGAATGATATATCAAATGACTTGTGTGTGACATGCTAAACATTTAACTCTGACTATACCGCGTGGACTGGACATGGACTAACTGAGTGTACAAACTAGTGAAACTACGAAACTAGTATAAACTCACTTTTCTCCTTCGATATGATCTTCATCTTAGGGTGCCAGTTGGCTATGACCATGGTTGGTTGGCGTTGGTGTTGGTAGTACGCCGTCTGTTGCGAGCAGAAATTGCAAAAAAAAACACAACAAAGGGACATTAAATGCAAAGTTGCCGTATGTTATATGTGTATGTGTATTGCTATCGAGCAGCGAAGAAGAAAATTATGATTCTAACTGGCTATACCTTATCTCTCAAATGCTATTGGATTTGACTTGACTGTTTTTAAAAACGAAATGTATTGGTTTTAATGCATCGCCTTTGTTTCAAAAATAATGAGAACGTGAATATTTTTCTTGTACAATATTTTACAACCCCACATTTTATGATTTTAATTATACCACAATTGAAGCTAAGTGCAAAGACTAAAAAAAGTAAAAGAGTTAAAACGTTATACTGTATATGTATTTATTTAATAGAGTATTTATTTTCAATTACCGCAAAGATAAAAAAGTTGATATAAAGTAACACATAATCTCACAGATTGCTATTTCTGTATTTCTAAAAAAAAGTAAACCAGATTCAAACGATTTAAGAAATCAAATGAGTTCTTCACTTCTCCCAAAAGTAGTTTAACAGGCTGTCTTCATCACCGGAAAGGGATTCACTTTGGTCCATCTCCATCATGAAATTGGTTAAACCTTCTTGTGGAGCCACCAAAGCCTCTGTCTGCAAGTAGCTGTGAAACTCGCTCGTGCTTCATTTTCAAATGCTCCATTTTTTGTTTCAAATTGTCAATCAGTTCCTTGTCTTGTTTTTTTGTGTTCTTCAAACTTGCGTTTTCTTGTTCCATATTGTGAATTTTATCTAATAATTCTTTGACCGTTTTCTTCAAATCCTCGATCATTGTTGCTTTTGCAACTCGTTGTTTTTTACATCGAATAGCCTGCTTTACGCTTTGTCTTTTGCTGTCGCTCAATGAAGGGTCGGCTGGATCGAGTGTATACAGGAACTTGGTTTTTTGGTTGTTGGTTGATGATGACGGAGATGACATTTTGGGCAACTTGTTCCAACTGTAAAAAAAAAGAATATTTAAATGAATTTGCAACAGGTATGAACTTAAGGTAACAATGTGAGTGGGACTAACCCAAATACTCAAAACTTATCACTTTGTTTGAGAAACGACACTTTTGGTGGAGCATCCTCCAGACGTTTTTCTTCAACTGGCAGAAATGCAACTGACAAAGTTACTTTTTATATCTGTATGACTTGAGTTTTAAATTGTTCTAATTTTCAATCTAAAGCCTTAACTTCATCTCGCAAAGGTGTATGCAAAAATGATGTACAACGTATTAAACCGGTTTATGTTTTTGGGTTTCATATGAAAAATAGCAAGCAAGCAACAGCATGAATGTTACATATGGGAAATGTATGATGATGGAACGGTTAGGGCTAAGTTGAGATGAGTTGAGATAAGATCAAAAGCTGGGATGAACATCTTTTTATGAGGTATATGAGCAACATGTTAAATGTTAAAAAACATGCTAATGTTACGGAGCCACTGAACCATAACCATCCATATCCTTCAAAAAAAGGGGAAAAGAGTCGTCTCCATCTGCCACTGATTAGACAAAAGAGTTAAGACAAAACTAGATATCTAGATAACTAGATGTCCAATATTTTGGTAAAACTCTTTTTAAACTTATTGTGATGTATGTATGTATGTGTGTGTGTACAACAACAATATTTTTTGATCTGAAATAAAACTTAAAGATGTAATATATGTTTATTAGAAAGCACATAAGGAAGCCCAGTCATTAATCCGAAATGGCTTGTCTTGTCTGTCTGGTAGTTTCGCCTTGAATCGTACAGCATCCAAATAAAATGGACGGAATTAAATGAATGTGGCAAGGGTGAGGGAGGATGAAGAATTGTGATGGTAATATTTTAATTATTGCTTTCTTCAAAAAAAAATGATTAGCAGTCTCTCTCTATTAGCAGTTAGGTAAAAGGTGGCTACAAGAAGTAAACCTGTGAAAGATGTTTAATAAATTAACCTGCGAAAAGCTAATGCGCTGTTTTTAGTAAAGAAAAGAAAGCATATTGTAGGATTTATTTCCTTTTGATAACATGTTTTCCTTTTTTGCATTGGAAATGTGTGGCAGAAAGATGTTTACAGGGATCATGAACCCAATATATTTGTTTTTCGATTTTATAGTTTACATTTCTACACAAAACACACTTATCAGTGTTTTCCCATATTATTCATATCGACAGACGACGATATTTTTTTGCGACCCGAATCAGTATTCCAGGTGTTTCATTACATTCCATTCGCCTTCCTGTTTCCTGTGTGTTCGTTAAAATTACCAATGCAGTGATGTCTTGTCTGATTGATGAAATGGCGAGTTTGGTCAGCTTGTATACACGTGCGAATGAGGATATAATATTTATATGAGATGTGTAGTATTGTATGATGTACGTTTTATTCAGACCAGCCATTTTGCAAAATATCGGAAAAAGCAAAGTAATCAAATGCGGAGGAAAATATGATCCTGTGTAAATTGTGCTTTAATGATTTTTACTTGACCGTTTTGGCTACCCCATGTGGTAGTTTTTATCATCATCATCATCTTTGTTGCAGGAAGCATCGTCTCATGCTCTTTTTGCAAGCACCTTTTGCTCTTCATGCAATGATACAGCGTATGGCAAGAATCCTTAAATAAGATGAATGTAACATCGACATCTGCTTTGCTTTGTTAAAAATAGTATAAAAAATTCAAATGCAGTAAAATCTCAAAGGAGTTCCCTACATCTGCCATAAGTAGTTCGTCTGCTGTCGTCGTCCCCAGATAGTGCCTCATTTTTTGGTACATCTCCATTATGCATTTGATCACTTCAAACCACCACTTCACTTCTGTTCTGGTTTGGTCAAGGTCGTCTGGATCTTTCATATGCAAAGGCTGATGAGTTCATTTTTCTGGTTTTTCTGAGGGCGTGTTGGTATTTGGTGTACTATTGGTAGGTGATGATGGGGGTGTGGGGATGACATTACGGATATCTTATGTTTAAAAAAAGTTTAGTATCAAACGAAGTTGGTGCTGGGCTGTATTCATTGTATGCTGCATCTTGCAAATGTTTTGTTTACGGGTTTATCTGTAAATGACGAATGCTCCCATTATATTATGACTTTTTTCATTTCCTATAAAAAATATCGTCCAGGTTTACGACATGGCATGCATACAATGTATCAGAGAGAAGAGAGATCAGAAGCTACGGCCATCGTTGTGCGAAACTAGCAGGTGGTTGTTTTTCATGACGTAGCTGGAGTATTTTTGCTTCATTAAAAAAGAACAAAGGGTGATCGATCCTCACCTCATAGCCATCACCCACAAAAGAAAAAGTCGAAGAGCAAGAGGTTTCGCGGCAATTAGCTGACGTTGTTACGGTTTTTTTATGTGGAGTGGAGGTATGAAATGGAAGATATCGCATTTGTTCAATAGTTTTACTTTGCATGCTTTTGTCGTCTATAAAGATTAAAATCGTGGTGAACTTCCTGTAGGCACGTATTTGCACTTTTATTGACTGTCTGTATCTGTGTACAGATATGCAATGCATTTTTTATGAAATGCATATCGCAATTTTTTTAAATTTCGTTTCGATTGTAAAGGAGTAGTGTTTGTTTGTTTGCACGTATGCCAGAGTTTATTCTGGGTGAAAAGAAGATGTGGCGGATTGGGTAGTTTTCATATTGAAAAAATGAAACAAAGAAAAAGGGGACACAAAATAAGGGATGATTGACAGTTATGCAAATAGGAACCAAAAAAATCGACCCTTCGGAGCAAAGGAAACAATAGAAGTTGGTGATAACGATGAGTGAGAATTTTGTTCAGTGTACACATCCGCAATTGAAATACATGGATGAAGCAAAAAAAGTACCTTGATCAATTTTTATTTCCCTTACTACGTTTTTGTAGGTGCATTTACGTACGCTGTGTGTACGCTGAACAAAATTCTCACTCATCGTTATCACCAACTTCTATTGTTTCCTTTGCTCCGAAGGGTCGATTTTTTTGGTTTCAATTTGCATAACTGTCAATCATCCCTTATTTTGTATTCCCTTTTTCTTTGTTTCATTTTTTCAATATTTCGTAAAAATTCCATGAAAACTACCCAATCCGCCACATCTTATTTTCACCCGGAATAAACTCTAGCAGTATGCCTGCCTCCGTCACTCGTGTAATGATACCTATGTAAACTTATTATAAATTTGATACCTTGCTTTGTGTCGTTTGTGTTAATAAATACCTTGTATAATATTGGAACTAGCGCATTTACTTGTAATACTTTCATACGCCGAAACAGTCAAGAAAATATATCTTTATATGTACCAAGTTTCTAGGGTTCCCTGGTTGAAGAGTATGCCTGGAAAATAATTTCATACATTAATTATTACAACAACAGAGCAGATAGACAAAAAAGGGTATTGTAATGTAAGTTGATTGATCATTAAAAGTAAATCACTTGACATCTTCGGGTTCCTTTTTTATGCATTATGTAATGTATGCATACAACTGCTTAATAACATTCAGATTTTTTAACCATTGTTGCGACATGAAATCTAACTTGAATCACAAATTATCTGAGTGAAATTTACATGATTAAGTTTATCAAATAATGTCATGCTGGTTTTTTTACTTACAACAGTAGTAATTAGTGACATAACATAACAGTTATGCATGTTCAATTTGATAAAACTGATAATTGAAGTTTACCATAAAATGCAGTGTAAAAGAACATTAACAGCAGTGGGTATACTTATGTATGTGGAAATTGGAAATCATAATGGGATCATTTTACTTCATGCTTATTTTCTTTTAAATAAAGAAGCATTTTGAAGCGTACCTTAGTCATTAATCCGAAACGACTTCTTGTCATGTTCGGTGTTGTTATTTTAAATATTAAAGTATTAAGGCAAAAGAAATGACACAATTCTTGTGTGGTAAGGGGGTAAGGGTACAACACAGTCATATTTTATTTTTAACTCTACATATATATATAAGTATTGCTTTGTTGAAAAACCAATGCACAATAGTCTCGGATTTAGTTACTAGCGAATAAAAGAGAAAAAGGTAGATAAACTAGTACTTAAGTAAAGTAAATAAAGAAGTGCAAGCAGTATTTTTTTACTGATTTTTAAAGTTTAGAAGTAAAAAAATC
>JAQFXM010005611.1:0-14641 GCA_034693345.1 Entomobrya multifasciata | reverse complement strand
CAGAAGGAGGAATTGCATTATGTATTTTAGGTACACACGCGTTATGTCGCTCATTTTCATTATTGCAGCATAAACATTCTTTTCTCTTTGTAAAATAAACACAAATGAAATTCTTTTAATAGAAATGTACATTTTTACCCTTAAAAATATATTAGCATTTTCAGGAATGTGGTAATCAAAAAAGTAAAACAATGACAATACATTTTATTCTTCTGAAATCGATACCAATTTATATTTTAATAATCAGATAAGATAAGATTTTTATATTTTACAGTAAAATAAAACATTTGTCACATTTTATTTTGTTTACTTTGTTGCAATCATAATAGTAATGGTAATCTCACATCACAATCACTTTCCAATTTTTAAATTTTTCAATCCTACGCATCTTTTTCTGAGTCAGTTGGACAAAGCCATCATGTTGGAGTGGCGGAGTTGCTTGACATCCTGCTTTACAATTTTTTTTGCCATGTCAAAAAAATGAAGACAATGATAATGGCGGACACAGAAACCCAAACACAAACGTTTTCTGTTAAGTTGACTGAGTTGAGTGAGTGGTGCCCAATGTGATATTATGCTAATAGGGGCCGTAATGTAATAAGGATTTCTTCAGAGGCGTGGGCGAGATTTAACACACATGATGCAAATGGCATTTTCTACACACATGAATTACAGACATGAAGAATGGAATGGAAGAAAAAAGCATGCTACCTTGTTTTTATACTGCTCTCAATATACTTACTTCAACCCTTTCCAACATATTCCAATTGTTACGAATTATTGTACAGCTAATGCAATGGCAATAGTAATAATATATTCTTTTTTGGAGTGGTGTGTGTATGCGCCGTGAAGAAGTGAAGATGTCGAAAACTGTACTAGATTCAATAATAATCGTATAATATGAATGATAATCACGATAATGGATGGATGGATGAGAGGCACAACCTTCAAAATTGTTTTCTTTCATTTCTAATCTCCTCTGTCCATTCCACATACTCTGTTTTGTGAATGAGTCAATGAGTGACTTATTGCCAAATTACTAAATATTTTAAGGTGGTCATTATTAAAGCTATTATAATTGTAAAGTGATGTCAATAGAATATGTTCAGATGCGTTTCATTTTTAAATTGCGCATGCTTTTCAGCTTGCAGTCAGACATGTGCTACAATGCAATACGAAGAGGACGGTTTATGGTATCGAATTAATGGCACGTTTTTAATGGAGTGTGTAAAAGTTAACTGTAATTTAGACGAATAAAAAGTAGATCATTACATCAACGGCTTTTACACACATAAATAGCGTAAAATTTCCAAAAAAACAACTAATTGTTTGATAACTTGAAAACCGTAATGACATGACATTGAAATGAGTGACTGGGAATATTAGATATTTTTTGAAAATTTTGGAAATTATTGTGACATTTGTTGGAATGCAGGTTACAATGTACTATTTTGAATAATGCCAACACCCAATACACAGGTATTTTTATTGTGTCATCAAATGAAATGAAATTGTGCAAGCACTGACGAGAGAGTAATCTAGCGACAGACATTATTTCGCCAAAATCTCATCTCATCATTATCGCCATAACAACAGGATATCTTATGTTTTTTATTACCCTCATCATCAGTTCCTTTTTTGGAAAAGAGTGCAATTGAATATGTTGCAATAATTACTGCAAATTTTTTTCTAACAGGCACAGTTACACATAAGCAAGATAAATAGTTTTTAAATTCTTTTTTTTACAAATTACAATTGTGTCACTCGGACGGGCAGCTATGGTCTTTTTTGTCGGGTACTTTATATATCTGATTCTGTACAAAATAGCAAGAATGTCTTTGTGATTTTGCGTGGGATGTCAATGATGATTATTTAATTTGATTATTTTTCGTCACCATAACAACCACCAAGATTTCAACATCGCATCGGGCCTCACAAATTATTATCTTGATTACATAAAGGTTACATATTGCAAATAAAAACCTTTTCTCATAATATGTCATGTTACTAGGTATCCATAATCATTCACAAAATATCAACCAACACCCAACCCGACCCGGTTATCCTTCTTTTTTTTTTAAATATGAAGCAGTTGTTCTAATACTGTCGTTGTCACGGATACTTCCCTGTTTTCCCTGACATTTTTATCTGCCTACTACTTTTACACTATACAACTTTTTCTAGTTGTATTCTTAGTTTGGTTCCCATATATAACAACTCAACAAAAAAAGAAAGACAAATGAAAAACCTCCCATTAATAGAGTAAGCCTCAACAATGCTTTTTAATGTAAGCTTATATTTTTCCCATCATCATTCTTTTACTATATCAACCGCATACACAACGTATTTATTTTGATACAATTACGTAAGAATTACGTACACGTATATATGCCTACATAGCGTGTATAGTAATCTTACAATTTGGAATTGAACACGACACGGGTATGATAATGATGATAAAACCGTTAGGAAAGCATTTTCATCCGCTTTTCTTCTTCACTTCCTTTTGAGCGAGGTCATTTCATTTTTTTTCTAAACCAATGCAATGCGTGTGCAAATTCTAATGTCCATTCTCATTTGCATCATTGTAATGTAAGACAAGCTATTATTTAATGTGCACTAGCTATTATCTCGACAAGAAAAGGTTTAGGTTTTATTGGTGGTTAGATTTAATGTTGTGGCTTGGCTTTGGCTTTGTATTCACATCGCATCAAAAAACCAATGTCCACTACACTGCCATATAACCAATTGAAATGAGACGACAATTCAAAAGTATTTTTTATAATAATAGTACCACGATTATGATTACATTTTACAATAGAGCTTTACTCAATAAGCTTTTTATACACTCATCTTTTAAGGGACAGAAAAAATATGTAGGTTACTACGAAGAAGCTGGATTTTTTTATTCTTTTCAAAAAAATATACGATATCGGTGTGAAAATTTAATGTGAGCTTTAAAGTGCAAAATCTTTTCTTGTAATGCGTCGCTATACAATATTTTTTAAGGTGCTTATACTATTTATTATAATGAAAAATAGTATTAGATAATACATTGTGCATAACATTGACTCAGTGTAATCAGCACATTTCCCGTTACTTTTTTGCAACTCTATTGTGTTTCTGTATTGACGACGACGACGGTGAAGTTGAAGTTCAAGAGAGAAAGAAAATGTGTATTTTTTGAAAAAAAGGATTTCAAGGGGAAAAATTAATAATAAGAGGCTAAACTAAAAATACTGAGCTTAGCTCAGTTTTGATGCAAAAAATCTGTGTGTATATTTTGTGCACTTTTTTATTTTTATACGTAAGCTTTATGATGATGATTGGTAAGCGATTTATGTATGCATATAGCTATTTACTTTGAAAAAATGTATAAAAGTATCATGCTCATCATCGTC
The DNA here is from genome assembly GCA_034693345.1 of Entomobrya multifasciata. NCBI lineage: Eukaryota > Metazoa > Arthropoda > Collembola > Entomobryomorpha > Entomobryidae > Entomobrya > Entomobrya multifasciata. The sequence continues at coordinate 11,240 of JAQFXM010005611.1, read as the reverse complement.
ATCTTTTGTAATACTTCTCATAATGATAAATATATTGTAGGTATATTAGATAAATATATAGGAAGAGAGGGCACAATAGAATTAAAAGAATTTACTTTATTTTTTTTGCGGTCGATGTTCAGTTCAGTACAATCTGCAATCATCTTTATCTGCTGTCGTCGCTTATTTTTTTCATACAATTTGAATCACTGCTGCTATGTTACTCATTGAATATAATATTTTTTGACCACTTTTGTCCCCTACTTTACAAACTTATGAAGAAGATACGAGAGTCTTTTCTCTTGACATATTTATTTCTCTTCCGTGTGTACCTCAGTTCCTCTCTGTGATCCCCCCGCATCGCATCCTGTGATCATGATGTAATGTCTAAAATCTTCTGAGACTCTCTGATTTTTTTTGAAAAGAAACTAGCGGAACATTTTTTTTGGGTAAAAGCTGATTAGTATTTATTTAGTTGCCTGACACCTCTGAAAAAACCAAACCCAACAGCGGACCACCATTTGGTCAAGCCAAGTCAGTGTGAAAAAAAATCAAAAAATTACTTGGCTATTTTCATTCATTTAATTTTACAACCCTTTTTTGCTCCCAGCTAAAAAAGTCAACTTTGTAATTTCTAAAGTCCTGTGTAAGCAAAACTACTCATCATCATCCTCAATCCTCACCTGTGCAAAGCACCTGCTACGATTAATTAACAAAAGAAAAACCAAGTAATATTTTTTTCTCTCGCTTTGCACGCATCTTATTATTAGCAGTAATGTTATTTGTTATATAAGCTTTAAGGTTTTTATTTAATCAGGCAGATGTATTATGCAAATATAAGTAGGAATGCGTGTACAACGGATACATTTTTAAAAGATTCAAAAGCAGTCAGTCAATCAGTCATGTTCTCTGTGTCGTCACGTCTTTTTTACAATAAGTTAAATTTCTGTTCATTCATTTTTCTCTATAGAATATGTATAGACAAGAGAGGATCCAATCCGCTAGTGATGTGATGACTTATTTTTCTTGCTTGCTTACAAATCAGCTCAAAATATAAATGTATAGTTGCTTTGGTGGGTATTAATTTGATGAGTGAAGGAATTCTCAAACTACTTAAAATACTTTGTTAGCTCAACCAACAAAAGTGGTCATGACAGCGGCGCAGGTGTAAGCAAGAGCGTTAATCTGGTTTTTCACAAAAAAACTGCTCAAAAGACTAGACATACAACCAATAATAAAAATAACAATTGAGATTTTAAAATCCATTTGCCATGCCAAAGCCAAGCCAACAAACTTGCCCAGACTAGACCTTTGCCTAAAAAAAATTCATACCTCCAGTTTTTAAAACAAAGGCACCTCTCAAACTTTTAATCTTTACCATTTTAAAAATGTGAGGCTGTTAATTATAATTTATTAAGATTGTCTAATGATTATGATTAGTGAGTGAGGGAACTTTTTTCAGGAACTGATCTACCGATCATTACAATTGTTGTCCCGTCATTCATAATAATCATCACAACTTTAATCCCTGTCGTTTCATTCCTCTATTTACTTTTTTCCCCATTCATTCATGTATCCACCAGACCAACAATTGCATTTAAAAAAAGTAGTTTCTGTTGTTGTAGTGCTCCCGCTGCTGCTTAATTCACTCACAAACGTTATCCATACACCAGCTTAATATTTTTTATTTAATCTTGTCCACAAGTCCAGTCTCCACACTGTAGCAACTTGTTTAAAAACTGATCTTTGAAAAAAATACTTGTTTTTTTATACATTTATTCATTTTACTTTTGACTTAACTTCATTCATTCATTCAAAACTTATTGTCTAACTGTCAGTTTCGCTGCATTCCATTTTTCATTCATCATCCCACAAATCACAACACCAATCAAATCACCAAAACCAACTTTTTTTCCCTTACTGATTGTTTTAAGAGGATCATTCTCAAACAAACAGAGATTGATATAATCTCACTCAAATGAATATCATCTTCATCATTAATTCTTCTCGCCGGCCAAGATAAAGATGAAATCATAACGCATGCAATGATATGATAGCACGTGCAACTTGCATAATAGCTAATACATTTGGGATATGCTATCCTTTTTTTATTCTGTCTGTCGTAAAGATAATAATGAGGACTTGTGCTTGTGCGTAGTAGAACACAAAGTAATTGTAAAAATAGTCAGGAACCAACATGTAGTCGTCACCTTCACCTTTATTTTTTCGATTGACCATCATATCACCACACTTTACTGTGAAGATACGAGGATACAAAAATAATCGATCACATCACAGATTATTTTACGTACAGTCTGCTGATCTTCTGATGAAGATGATCATCTCAACTAAAAAATATATACATACTTATTGGAATGCACACTCGCGAGCTCTAACTTTTTATGCATATTTTTTTCCCTTCTTCTTGTTTCACGACTGACTCATTAAGAAAATTAGGCAGATCAACAAAAAAATGTATATATCCTCAAGAATTTTTATTTTTTGAAGAAGCCTCAAAAAAATGATTGAAATAAATTAAAGTTTATTTTTAGTATAAAAATTTGTAATACTAATTTACATTTTTAACGTGCTACATAGATCGTTATCATCAAGATTATCATCTTTACATAAAAAAGGTGTACATGTAAAATACATGATGAAATTAGCACCAAAAATGTTCTCACAGTAAAACTTGTTGTCGGAAAAATTGGAAACAAGTCAAGTCATCTAGAAATTTGAGTTGTAACTTGAAAAGCAAGTGTGTACATTTTTTTAATCCATTCACGATCATCATCATCCATAACCATCATCAACACTACCTTAGTTACAACTTGCTTCCCCATCATTTTTTAATAAAAAGTTATCATTTCAATTTTTTTAAGTCTAGACTTGAGTTAAAGTGGGATGGTTGCGTTCTCTGAGAGTCAGTTTCATGGCCAAACCAATTCTCCACTTTACGGAAATTCAAAACCGTTTGCATTTGCGGAAAAAATATATACATGCGGACACACAAGAATAACAATAATGTTTAAATGATCATCTAGCATCATCAAATGCTCTATTGTTTGTGATCATTGTCAGTGTGATCATTTTTGTCACACACTTCATAATTCTAATTATTTTTCTCGCATCTTGTCAATATACACCAATTTTTTTCCCTACAACTTTTTGTCACATTGCATGTGTGGCTATGTTCATTCTCATCATCTTAATAATAATCATTCATGATGACTTTACTATGTTAGATGTTGACGTGTGGACAAAAGCCGACTAGCAAAAAAAAACAGCATCTAACGACGACGACGACAAGGAATTTTTCAAGTGTGTCTTGTAATTCATAAAGCTATATAAAAATGTACATAAATTTTATAAAGGTAAATGAAAAAAAAACACATGTCATTTCATTTTCATCGTCATAATCATCATCAAGATGAAAAGATAATGATGACGTTTTGTTGGAGATGCTTATGTCTAAATTAGCAACACGCTAAAATCATGATCATGACATTCCTTCTTTAATAATTAATAAACATACATATACATATGTGTGTATATTTAATCTTTAAAACTATCAACATCTTTATCTTTGTATCATATCTTAAATATTTTATGGTTATTATGATTACCAGTGTAATTATTAATAACTTTTTTTGGATTTTTTTTCTGGTTAATTTTCATTAGCCACTCAACAAGTTTTAATGATACACACCAAATTAATTAATTTGTTAACAGGATATTATCTATCTGATTTGTGTTCAAATGATAATAATTTTTTTCTTCCTTTAAAAATTATGACACACGACAATCTTTTCTGTTGAAAAATTAATTGGGAATGTGTTGCTGCATTTTTTTTACAATTTTCTCCGTGTGATGATAACCATACAATTATAATAAAACTGCGCAGTATAATTTTTTATTAATTTGTTTACACGTTAACTTGCTCTAACTAAATTAATTAGTGTACCTAAAACAAAAAGAGACGACCTCCTGCAAATCAATTTTTTTTCTTTGGAAAAAAATACAAAATAAAACATTGATTATATTTTACTTGTTTCCCTGCTGACATTGTATTTGTAATTTTTTGGTGATTTTTCATTAATTGAAAAATCAATTTAGTTTTAATGAACAAAAAAAGAATAGTTAAAATGCTAACTAGGTAGTAAAAAATAAATAAATAAGTCAAAAGTTGGGGAACATTTAAAAAGAATTGATTGCATTCTTAAAAAATTACCATGCAATAATAAGTTGTGAATCTGGAAACCATGGCAACTGAAGATGATTAGGTAATTAAGTTATAATCACGGCCTTTCGGCTTCTCAGCGCAGCGGTGCGGCGGCCCTTGTTCCTTCTCCCCTCGATTCTAAATGTAAAGTAATAAATCGTGAAACAATAATAAAAAAAAATTATGTTGGATAATTTTTCTTGGAGATAATTTTTTTGCGTGGAAAGTGGAATATTTTGGCTTGCTGCTGTGCTAGGTCTTGTCTGTGTCGTGCGTAGTTTACTACTTTGTTTTCATAATAGTAATGCCAAACAAATAAAATAACAATTGCACACATTGCAATTATACATATTATTAATAATGATCACATCATCATCTTTTTTTATGAAATGTTAGCCATCAGTCATAAAATCCTGTAATATTTTTGATGGACACATAAACACAAAGTCTCTCCCTACCTGTCTGTCTTTAAAAAAAATATCAGTTGGTCATCTCATCATAAAGGTGGGTCGTCGTCAATGATGATAATTTTTTGATGTGTAAAAATGCAAATAAAAAATAGTAAAATAGGCACGCGGATTTTTATATTTTTATAATTCCCGTGCTGCTAAATGAGGTAAAGATGATCATAATTAAAGGATATGCATATTTAAAACATTATTTTTAGAGAACATTTAAATAAAGTAGGTACTTAAGCCATTATTATCTCAAAGACCTTTAAAAAATAAGACGTAAATATTAAGAGAAAAATAAACATTCTAATGAAATGAAAAATACTTTCAAGTTTATTTTTTTTGTCACAGTTTTCCTTCACCGTTTTGTTGTTCCAAACTATAGCCTTGTATACATTTTCTGACCTGTGTCCATGTCCTTATATTCCATTTTGAACATGACATGATCCTCCATCTCTTCATATTCATGATTTTTGTGTATAGTCATATGTCATCATGTCATGTTCATCACTTTTGTCAATATATTGATTAGCCCTTTAACCCTTTTTAAATGTGGTGGTGGTGGTGATCTGGTGATGTGATGATATTATTATTAGATAAGTCAAGTACCCCCAAAAGTTAACAATAGTTTCAACACTAAAAAAATGTACATTTTTTTGTAGCAAGTCGTGCTTGCATACTTTAAAAAATCTTTTAAAACGCAAATAAAAATTATAGCAGAGGTGGCTGTGGTGCAGGTACCCGAACTCCAAGTGACTTAAGACTTGACTGACTGAGTACCGTTGTTTTTTTCTGTTGATTAATTAATGTGGACAGTGATTTGATTGCCAAAACACGACCACAGAAAAAAAACCTCAGAAGATCAACAAGTTGAATGATTTGAGTGAGTGATTTGTCGGGAATGTGTTCCTTCTCCTCGGCATCTTGTGCATTCTCAACCTTGAAAGTCTGCCCACACGGAATCGAAGAAGAAGAAGCTGACGAGAAAATTATTGAACATCTTCTTCTTCTCACTCAACTCATAGTCATAGTCATCATTATCAGCTTGGTCATACTAGTAATAATCTTGGCCACAAACGACCATTTACAGTATTTATTACACATTTTATTTTATTTATATCCCCTTCTGCACAAAAATAAAGAAAGGGTTAAGATGCTCATAATCATTTATTATTATTAGCGAAACACGCAGCATCTTCATAAAATACAGTTGCAATTTTCAATCTATAAAAAACCCACACACAGAGAGATAGATGTGTTTAGTGTTATGAGCTATTTTTAACTTGAGCCGTTAAACAGCAAGTCAACTCAACCCTTTTGTTTTTCTTTAAAATAGCCCATTGGAAGTCACAGGGAGCATTTAAAAGAGATTAAAATGCAAGATATCTGAAATAATAGCGCAGTAATAACCAATCGTCCATTAAATAGTTTTGCCATTGTTTTGGAATGATGATGGTCACCTTTTTATCTCTTTTGCTATTTTTCTGGCCATACAGTAAAAATTTTACGAACATTATTTGCATATTGCAGAAAAGGGATAAAATTACAAAAAATGGCAATAAATGGCAATTCTCAAGTTAACCAAGTCTGATCATCACGTTGAAAAAAATGGCTGGCCGAAGAAGATGAATAACAAGTGAGTTTAAAAGATGCCGAGGATATTTGTGATGGGAAATTATGATAAAAAAAGAAGAAGAAGCTAAAAGACATTCATCATTAAAAGAGAATATTTAAAAGCAATCATTACTATCATTAACTGTTGTATGTGTGCACTGTGCAAACTTGATAGATGAACACACATATGCATTTAAAAAAGGGTTAAAATAATATTAGCCAAATAAATAGGTAAAGTGACCAGAGAGGAACCACAGTGTAAAAACGATTATCTCTCTTATCGTCATCGTCAGTTTTGATGGTTGAACAAATTTATTTGTGCCATGCAATCATGTAATGTGCTATCTTTTTTTCCCCCGACTGGCAAATGGCATGCATTGCATTTTTGCTACTTGCTGTCTTGCTGCTTTGTCCAGGGTCAAAAAATTACAATAATTATCTTAGCCCACCACCACCGTACCAATCCAAAAAAAAAGGTTTTCGATAAGAGGGATAATTACTAGGCTATAAAACTAGTTAAAATGTTCCTGGCTTTGGCTTGTCTTGCAAAAATCTCTTTTGCAACTTGCAATGCATATTAAATAGATGATGATGATGACACAAGCTTTCCAGAATGGTAATATAAATTATCAAATAATATCAACTCAATAAAACTAATTATCTCAGTTGGTAAATCGCATTAAAACATAAAATAAAATGTCAACAAAACATCCAAATCAGGAATACCTTTACAGGTACTTGTTTCACACAAGTATACTATCTAAAATAGTATAAAAATTCACCAATTCAAGATTCATCATCATTTATCCTTATCATCATCGTCATGATTCTCATCATTCATCTTCATTATCACCACTATTATTATTGTACTTGTAGCACTTTGTCCTCCACAAGAGCACCTGTGCGCATCTTCATTTTTGGATGAACTTTACTAGACACTTATCCTCGTCGACTCCTCTCGTTGATGCGCATGTGCATCCATAACAAATGCACTTGTCTATTTCCTACTTGGCTTCCATTTACCACAAAATTATTGAACATTTTTATCTTGACTTGATAGCTAGGCCGTCCAGAAAATCAAGAAAAGCGATTTATAAGCGTATGATTAAAAATTCACCATTTTTTGATCTTTTGTGTTCATTGCGCGTCAATTTTGCGGCTACTTTTCTTGTTTTGTTAAAAGGGGATGATGTCACCGTCTCTCCATCTCCATCACCATTTTCTGTAATCAAGCTTGTAATCATGATGATGGTGATCATCCTCATCACCATTTATTTTTCTCCTGGTCACTATTCACCCTTTAAAACAGATTGAATTACAAATAGACATGCATGTATACATGCTTTATTGCAGTTTTATACAAAATGTGTACAAAAAAAAACAATTTAATTTTTTAGAAGACCTTCACAAGGTCCAGAGAGAGAGAGAGAATGCACTGAAAATTTATTTTAAGGATATTTATGGGGTTGATTGAATTTCATGTGTGTTTCTACAAATTATAAAAAGATGGGTGCAGCACAGAAGAGGAGCAAGCGGTGCGGTACAAGAAAACTATTTGTATATAAATATTTTTAAATTGTTTATTTGCTTTTGGGAAAAATTTGAGAGATAATTAGTTGAACATGGCACGTCATCATGTCATCACCAGAAATCCTCACGACACGACACGACACTCTAGAAAGAGGACCAGAAGAAGAAGAGGATCCAATTGTTTGAATAAATACAACGAATGAATAATAAAACTACTTAGAAATTCATAAAAATATATCCTCTCATCTCCGCAATCCAAATGATGATATCATCTTCAGCAGAAGATCACAGCTTTATCATCAGTGTACATCAGCAAAAGTCATAAACTTTTTGTTGCTTTGTGTTCCTCTGATTATTATAGTGTGATTGCAATAATTATCATTGCACTTTTCCTTCAACAAAATTATCAGAGATACACAAAACAAAGTTGTTATGCTTTAAGACATAAACAGAACACGCGCATTTTGACTGGGTTTCCCTTTCAAATAACTTATAACATGACTTATATTCATCATAAAAGTTGAACAGGAAAGCTGTATAAAAATCTCAGTGAAAAATTTGTTACATTTTTACAATGTCCGTTTGTTCGAGAAAATATATTAAAATTAATATATTTTGTGCATCGCATCTGAATACAAATCTAGAATACAAGGTGTCATGTCTACTATTGTAGATTGTAAACATGCTTGTAATAATGATCATTATAAAATTATTATTATCATTCATGACTGCTTGTGTGCTACTATTGCCTAGCCATGTCAAGTCTAATCTTGAAAAATCTTTGAAAAAAATACAAATATTAATATCCGCTTGTTTAAATGAAAGAGTACTACTGTTTTTTTTGGCTAACTACCACACATCACTGTCAAATCAACAATGAAAAGTGGCAATTGTCATCATTACTGTTTGTGTATTGTGCGCAAGCAAACACTGTCTAGAAAATATGTACACTGATGTTTTTCTAGAGAAATTAAAAAGGATGAGTAAAATAGCGATAATCATAAATAAATGCTATTTTATATACAATTTCAGTCGGATGGAATTAGTTTTGAAGTAATATTCTTTTAAAAAACAAAGTAGCTATGCATCTCATATTTTTTTGGTTGAAATTGCTCTAAGGGAAATTGAAAGTTTACTTTGTATTTTTTTCCGTATTCGTCTTCTTTACACAATGCCATGCCACACCACTACCACCACCACCTTTTTTACAACTTGTGTAAGATGGGGTGATTCAAAGCAATCATAATAATAATCATAAGAATAATTGTATTTGGCAGCATTGTTGACTGTTATGTGTTTCTCATATTTTTTGCAACTGCATTTTGTCTACTGCTGTGTCTAAAATTTTTATAATTGAGATAATAAAGATAAACGTAATCAAAAACAATGCACAAAAACTAGCCGAAGCAGCCGAGGAAATAATTTATTAACCCGTGTCGTTGTAGTACAAGTGGCAAGAGAAGTTCATAACCTTGACAAAAAAAGAGCATTGCAAAAATTTCATCTTGATCCTCAACATCTTCACACAAGTTAAATAGAAAAAAAATTGTGTCCTTGCTTTTCTTGCATCAGAATTTTTTTTTTCAAATGATGACTGAAATACATAAAAAGAAGATTAGTTATGTTTGTTGCTCATCTCACATAAGTATACATGGTGGTCTGGTCTCTGTGAGAACAGGAGTTCGTCAATAAAAGAGCTACAACAGCGCAGCTAATTTTCACAAACGATAAAAACTTATTGTTGCTTTGATATTGTCAAAAAAGATGTTACAAAATCTCCTCTCATTTCCCATCTTGCATTTTTGTGTGGACTTGAGCAAAAGCAAGGTCATCTTTTACCATGCAAATGGTGTCATGTGGCTTGCTTTGCTTTAATCTAATCTAAATAACCATACAAAATAATAATAATAGTTTCTTATGCAAACATTAAAACATAAAATTAGAATCTGTGTTTGTATCGCATTCCATTTGGTTTACTTCCTACTTATCATCTTCCAAATGTTACATATAAAATCACTGATATTCTTAATTAAAATTTATTAATATTAAAAAATGGACAGCAATCAGACATAAATATAAAAAGTACTACCCCAAATATTATAGTCTCATTATCTCATTCCCTGTGGTTTTCTATTTGTCTGTTTTTTTTTGAAGAAACGTGCATATTTATTACCTACATTTGTTTTTTAAAATAAAAAACAGAAAGCATGAGTAAAGGGTGGTTTCAAAATGTCCTCAAGAGAAAAAATTTCCCTTTCATTCGTACAAAAATGACTAGTGATTACATTTAGGTAGCAAAACTTCAGTAGCAAAATATGTATATTAAATCTAAAAGCGGATTCTTTATTAAAAAATTTTTTGGGACAAATAAATGAAACCGCTCCCGGTCCTATATGCTGCTAGTTTACAAACTGAAAGTGGTGGTCGTGGTTTTTGAGAGTGAAGAAAAAAAAGAATTTTTTTGTTTACACGAACAAACGAGAAAATATTATGAACACAATCGTCATAGACATCATCAGAGTGAAATAAATTTTGTTCAATCAAGCCTCATAAACAACAAGCCTTTGTTGCTTCTTTTTTTTGTTCTAAAGGTTTCTTGTATACTTTATATGCATTATGTAATGGCTTGGGTTTGGTGCGGTATTTCTTCTTTTGTACACTTACTTGTTTTTTTCTCTCTCTTTTTCATGTAAAGATTCATCTGACCAATAAAACAATGAAATTGTATGAAAAAATTGTATTTGAAGAGAATCGTGCAATATTTTTTTTTGTTCTTCAGCCTGTACAACAACTGGGTAGTCAATTAAATCTGGATAATTTTTGGTGAAATGAACAACTATCCTGGTTTGGCTTGGCTTGTTTAGATTTGATTTTTGGTGTCGCCTGTCTTTAGTCTTTTGCTTTGTTAGTCAGTTATACATACATTCTATCGGCAACAAAGGCAAGGTGAGGTACTATTTATTTAAAAAATCATACACAAGTTGAGTAAATACAAAAAAGTGATCATGATAAAAAGTCAACAAACTAAAATTGGAGATTGTGGATAAAAAAAAATCCAATTTTCAATTTGTGGTTTTTCCTTCTTTTTTAAAAATGGTTCGCAAGGCAATAAACTGTCATTGATTTTTGGTGCCTCCCTTCAAATATTTTTTTCAATAGAAACCGGATGTATAGTAGCATGTATTGCATATGAATTTGTATCAAAAATAGAAATGACCTTTCCCACTATCACAATAAGACAGGACAACAATACCTAATTGTTTCATCCTCCCGCACTGTATTTTTTTCGCATGAAACAATGGCACCTGACACCTTTTTTCCTCTTCTTCTTCTGCGTCTTTAATAATTTATTAACCATTTCACCAGAGAACACAAGTAAAAGATAAGTATAAAATATTTGGTGAATGGGACGTAACCAGACAAGGATAACCCTTTCAAAAAAA
>JAQFXM010005610.1:0-14644 GCA_034693345.1 Entomobrya multifasciata | reverse complement strand
AATCTGAATTATGTGCATTATAACTTGGTCTTCCTTTTGTGGCATCAACAGCTTTTAAGCTAGGGAAAGGCACTATAATACTCGCAAGCGAGCTTGAAAGTAACATACTAAAAATGCCATTTTAAGTGCAATGCAATGTGACGTATAAGTAAAAACAGCTTTATGGGGTATTGTTTAATTCGCTTTTTAAGCATAAAATGTGAGCAGGGACATAATATTTGTGTCATTTCATCACAGTATTTATTTAGCCATTATGGAATTTCAGAAAATAGCATTTTCATAGATGCATCATGCATGCATACCCCATTTAATTGGCAAGCTTCTAATATCATGCTCCGAAATGGATGACTTTGCATATGAATTTTGAAGCAGGAAAATTGTCTCCGGTCCACAACGATTGCCCACTTTACTTTAAAAATTCGCACAATTATCTAGATAATGATGATGACTACCCTATTGGCCTATTAATGTATAATTTTAATAGGTTTTATACATGTTACATACATACATACAACATCAACTCTTTTAATGTGCAAAATACAAATTTGCATTACGTTTGTCCATTCTGGGAACTTTTGTATCAAAAGATTGTAGTTCAAAAGATGGCAAGTCCGTCGCGTCCTGAACTGTATAATTTAAATGAAATGGACCAAGGTATCCCATTGCTCCAAACAGCAACAAACTTTCCCATTTTTTCTCATGTGTAGGTGGACGCTTGCGTGATTCATAAGAATTATGCAAAAATCACCAAAGCGTACTCAGCGTACAGTATATTATGGAAAACGTATTATCATCATGGACGACTACCTAATAACAGTCCAGACAGACAACTTTAGTTGATGCTTAATAAGGGATTTTCTTGTATTTTTAATTTGCGCAATAAGATGATTTCATTGTACAAACTACAATAATATTGTAGCATATCAAGGCAATAATAGGTATGTCGAAATGTTTTTTTCCTTTTCATATAAAATTATATGTATCATGCCAAGAACTAAGCTATTACACGCACTACACAAAATATCATGGAATTCTTGCAAGTAATGAGAGTTGTTTGTATCAAGGATATTAATAGTAGTACATTCATTTTTAAGTCAAATTTTTAACCACACGGAATATAGTCATTTACAAAAAGACGGATAAAAAAATTGAAGTAAAATGTGATTTTGTTTAAATTAAAAATTTGAAATCGACGTACCGAATAAAATTTTGTGTACGTCGTGATTTTACTTTCTGTACTAAAAAGGTAAGAAGTTAAATATCTCTAGATTTTTTTTTAAACCTATAGGACAAAAAATACTTATAGATGTGAACTGTGCTGTGTCATATTCAGGAACTCTTCCCACTACCCTTTTTTTACCTCCAATCATGAAAATGAAAAATTGTGCATTTTGTGGTGTCCTTGAAATGGACATGGCATCAAAATGGCGACAAAATTGCTATGAGAATACTGAATCCCAGTGTGATTAAGATTGCATTTAAAGTTGTACAGGTAGTTCAATAGCATATCTAAAAGTATATAGCACTGCCGCAACAGGATTTTGTATGAATAAAGAATGATGACGATGATAGCATCATCATTTTGGCACAAAATAATGGCCTAAAGAGTCACCTTTTACATTTTTGCATTATTCCCACTCAACATACAAGTAAACAGTAATGTAAATGTAGACAGGGGGTAGTATATAGCATGCAAGCTAATAATGATCACTTCATTGTAGTCCTATTGAACTATCGCGCAGTCCTTCCCATGAAGTGACTGCTCACTATAATATGCATCAAATCAATTTTTTTCTCTACCTATTCGCTGAACTGGTAGAGATCCATTATTGGCCAATCATGTAATCATTCTCTTGTGAAGCAGTGCACGAGAATCTTGCATTGTTAGCTTGAGCTATGAACTAGCTGTTTAATAGTTGCTGTCACAATCGTCATAATTATATTGTGTGCTTCTATCTACGTTGTGAATAGTAAAAAGATTATAATTTTAGTAGCTGATTGCAGTTAAATGGTATGTGTATATATCTATACAAACTGCTATCAAAAAGTACAACAATAATCGTTAATAGTTATGGGGTTTCAGTGCGACGCACAATGCCAATGGTGCAGTTATGAATCTTCATTATAAATTACAAAGAGAGGTGACTCCACGTTTTTCCAGCAAAGTACTCGTTTTCATAAAGCATATCGCCTCTTGAAACGAATTCAGGGGCAAAAACTAGCGAGAATTTTTTTTCTTTGTAATTGTACATTAAATCTAACTGTTTAACTAACTGTGCGTTAGCAATTAAAATAGCAAACGCCTTTACATTGTACGAACAAAAAGTAAATCTAATCATTTAGAGATAAACTTACGTTCAAAGATTTCAACTCGAAATCAAAAGAATTCTTCTTTTCAAATTTCATTAGTCAGCTTTAGTATATAGCCATTTTTAATGTGTCATGTGTCCATAAACTGTTTGATGTCGTGAGTTGGGGAATATTTCGTCTCGTTTTGCTTCTGCAAACCTTCTATGTTTCTGCGGTTAAAGTTTCCAAAATTAATAACCAAAAGCCTTGATAATCTCTTCCTTTGGAAAACAAATTGAGTTTGAGAAGCAGACACTTTTTGGTTTGCTATTATAGTGCATCAAGTGTGAACGAAGGTTGCACAAAATAAAAGGAAACATGAGATTTACATGGCATTTTATGTTTGGATATTGATACGTACGTGACTTCGTGAGGATATAAATGTTTTGTGATTGTGTGATTACATTGTTCATTACAAGATTCAGCATCCAATTTTGTTGTTGTGAACAAAAGTGAAGGTTTTTACAAGTTATTGGGAAAAAAGATATATTTTGGCACGACAAAAAAAAACATGTTTGATAAAAAAACAAACATGAATTCAATGTAAACCTTGTTTATAAATGTCCTGGAAAATTTTCATTTAAAAAATTGAATACACCGGAAACAACCAGTGAAACGATTATTCCAAAAAAGTATAAGTGGAACCGGATAAAATTTCGAATCTGAAATGGAGTAGTACATTTAAAAAATGTTTTAATGGAAATGGTAATTGCTACTTCGAATCACAATAAATATATTTTTTATATCCTCGTAGTAATATCATTTCTAAAAGGGGTCCAATACTAGAACAAAAATATGACCTACAAAAATCACGCACGCAAACAAAAAATCACTGAAATAACTAGTGAGGTGAGTGGTAAAAACTTTCGTCATCTTCGTCTACAGTCACCACATTACAATCACTGCTCATGCAGTGATCCAATCTAATGCTGTCCAATATACAACAGCTTGACATGCTAACTTACTGAACTAAAGAGTCTCAGACCCATTGTTTCAAACTTTTAAAGTACAACAGCAGTTGTGAATGTATTAAAAAAATAACTGTCGATTTTAAATATGATACATATTTTGCATGTAAAGAATCACATCAAGTCGCTAATTACAGTTGGCTATTGTTATGATGTGCTAATATAAAATGCTGCAATAGTGCCGTGTGCCTGTACTGTGGCATGCGTACAAGCAAATCATACAAATTTATGTTTTTCACATTCACATTTCAGTTTTAATTAGATTCAATTTTTGACAATCGTTTTCTGTAACTCTACGCATTCATTTTCTCATGATTTTAAATTTCAAATCTTGTGCTTACATTGCTTAAAACAATGTTTTTAAAGCATTAAAATTATTGCATTGATGGTTTTGTTAAGTAAAGTGAAACCATAGTGAAACTTTTCATGTCATGAAGTTCCTAATTCGCAATGCACAAAATGTACAGTTTGAGTTCTACAAAAGTGTTTCTAAAAAAATTCTCAGGCTAAATCGGGTCTTATAAACTATTAATGAACACATATGCAGAGTTTAAAGACAAGATGGATTGGATTTAGAGATGGAAATTTTTACAAATTTATCCTGCGGTGCAGATTTTGAAATGGAATCAACAATAATACGCAAATGCAGTTGTTTATAGCTTTTAATTCTAGTAGGAAATCTTGCAATGATAGGTACTCTTGTTTTCTATGAAGTCAAGATCATGTTCATTTTAAGAGGAAAAGAACACTTACCTATTTCCATGTATCTACAAAGAAACTTAATGTTTCATAGTAAAGTGAGCATGACATTGCTTTGCTCAATTTCGCATGGACGATTGAATTTTCATCAATGAACAAAATAAGTGTAGACAACAAAAAACCCAGTTTGCATTGTTGTCTATGAATTTTATTATCTCGTCCAAACTATGAATGTCAAAAATTTATGCGCATGGCGCATGCATTTATCACACCTGAACCTGAGAACATAAAATTGAGAGAACCATGCTTGATTTACAATTGCCTAAGTGTACGTATTGCGAAACTAAGATACATTTGTGACTTTGTGATAACAAATAATCCTTTTAAAAGAAATCATGTACATGTGTGGGTGCCGCTAACTGGTTAAATTCACATTACATACATCCTTATTTGCACATGCAGTACAGTGAAAACCATTTTGTGCTTTGCACGACATGCTATATTCTTTAAGTATGCAATATAATAAACGCTTAAGGAATCAATGAAGTATTGTAACAAAAAGAGACTTCACCTTGTAGAGTGTCATCTACTGTTGTTGTTTTTATATATAAAAGACATTATCTTGATCAACGTAACCCACATCAATATCACCGATTAAATCATTGTTAGTAAAATGCTATGCATGTATGCTGCATTGTAGCTGTACTCTTTGGTTACTTTACTTCAATAAAAAAACCAGTAGGATGTATTGAAATGGTGTCAAGTGAAGCGATATTTGGTAAGATATGCAAAAAGTGCAATGATGATCAACAGTTTGGGCATGGCGATTCATGGTGATGAATAAAGTCCACAGGAAATACTTTGTTGTGCCTTTTGTTTCATTTTAGTAGTTAGGAATATACATATTTCACACTTCTGCTTAAATGCAGTCTTTAATACTTGTAATTATTTAGGTATATCGCGCACTCACGCGACTACGCTATGTATGTAAATTTAAAAATCCTAATGTTATGTTACATTAATTTTAAGGTTATAGACAGATTATAGACGTAACTATTTAAACATAGTACGCAGAATAATATAATATATGCATTAAAACACCTTGACTGAACAAACTGGCCAAGCTATACCAGTTACTAGTTAAATTAAATTTATAAAATAGCACAACTTATGATTTTAAAAATATATGCATTTTTTTATTCACAGATTATACCTCAAACTCCGGAAATGGATATCAAAATAATAAAAACTATTAGTCAGTAATTCGTTGACTGATAAATTACCAAAAAATTACTAACAAATAAGCTTCAAAAAAATGTTCCACAATGTGCCAGGCGAACAAAGAAATGCATTCAGATATTAAATCAACGTGTTGAGCGTTTTTAAGTGAACAAGCAACTTGCACTACCAGGTGCAAGGGACAAAAGTGATATAATTGTGCTAATCACCTTTTACTATATACCAGCTTCAAAATGGCTGGTGACGGAATGTTTTCTGTGATGGATTACGTAGTATTAATTGCAACTCTAGTCGGGTCTATGCTTATAGGAGTTTACTATGGGCTATTTGACAAACAAAAGACAAATTCAGATTTGTTGGTTGGGTAAGAATTCGCAGAGAAATGCTTAAAAAATATATGCTCAGATAGTTAATCCCCACCATATAGTAAAATAAAATGTATGTAATTGTAATTCAGTGGCAGAGACATGCCCATCATCCCAACATCACTGAGTTTGCTGGCGACATATATGTCACCTATTCTTGTGCTGGGGTATGCTGGAGAAATCTATTCATATGGTACACTGATGGTGGAGACAATTTTCGGAGCAATTGTATTTGTCCCAATTGCAGCGTTGATATTTATGCCGACTATGTACCCTTTAAAACTAACTAGCGCATATGAGGTACATACATTATCATTTTTGAATCCAGACTTGAAGTGGTCAAGAATCTTATTTTAAATTCATTTAACCTTGTATTGCAGTACTTGGAATTCCGGTACCAGTCCTCAGCGGTTCGTTTGCTTGCCGCAGCAACATTTGTAACTCAAATTACTTCATACATGGGTGTTGTACTTTTTGCACCTTCACTGGCGTTAAATGCAGTTGTCGATTTTCCAATTTGGATTGCCGTAGTCGTGATGGGGCTTCTATGCGCTGTGTATACCGCGGTTGGGGGTGAGTAGTTTTGTTGAAAGAATTTCCATGCTTTATACACTTGTCATTTGTCAATGTAATCTGACCAAATTTTGTATAATTAATATGCAGGTTTAAAAGCTGTTGTATGGACAGATTGTCTTCAAATGATGATCATGGTATGTTACATAGAGCGATTTATATGTAAATAAAGATATAGACTGGAATTTAACATGCGAATCTTGCCATCTTGCAACATAACTGATTAAATGTTTCTTTTATAATTATTAGCTCGCTGGCATGTTTGCTATTGTCATTGGAGGAGCCCTGCAAATTGGTGGTTATTCCGAAGTCTTTCGTATCGCAAATGAGCATCATAGAATAAAATTTTTAGAGTGAGTTTCTACTACAAAATATAATTATTAGCTTGCAGTAATGTATATACAAACCTGAGGATTTTTTAAACATGAACTTTCACTTTTACAGTCTGAATGTAGACTTTTTCCAACGTTTAAACTCTTTCAATATTCTGCTCGGGAATGGAATCATGGTCTTGAGTGTATGTGGCTGCCAGCAGACTGCAGTACAGAGATATTGCAGTATGAGCTCACTAAAGAAAGCAGTATTGTACGATTTCATATTTAAAAAACATAATAGTTTTTGTAAGAGGGAATGTGAATATAAATTGTATTTAACTTTCTAACTTTGCGATTAATAATTGCAGAACAATATTGATAACACTTCCATTGGTGGTATTCACTGTTGGATTGGCAGCTTTAGCCGGTGTTGTGATATTCGCGAATTACGCTGATTGTGATCCTATTACACTGGGATTTATTAAGCGTAATGATCAAATCGCCCCATATTTTGTTCTGGAGTATTTATCGTCAACTGGAGGTCTCCTGGGTCTTTTTATAGCATGTCTTTTTTCGGCTTCTTTGAGGTTAGCTCTCTCGAAACAAAATGAAATTTCATAAAATCACTTTAAAAACAATGTATCATGATTTAATCATTTGCGTTGTGAATATAGTACGGTGTCATCAGGTCTCAATTCCTTGACGGCAGTTACGTGGGAAGATTTTTTAAGCAAAACTTTGTATTTTGGTAGCATGTCAGAAAAATCGCAAGGGCGAGTTTCTAAAATAGTTGGTACGTCAATTTCAACTTAACATATATAGCTTGTTGGTCTGCGTTTCCAATTTTAAAATTTTTACTTTTGAATTTTCACAGGACTGATTTACGGAATTCTATGCATATTGATGGCAAATTTAGCAGCAAATTTTGATGGAGTTTTGGGCGCATCAATCGTTTTAAATGGATCTGTGGCTGGCCCTCTTTTGGGTGTATTTTTACTAGGACTTCTTGTTCCATTTGCAAATAAATGGGTATGTTTGTAACGTACAACATACATGAACAAATTATATTTAATGCAACTGATGCAACAAATAACACAATTTGATTAAACCTTGCAAATAACGTTCTTATAGGGAGCAATTGTGGGAATGTTAGTTGGACATACAGTAACAATATGGGTTTGCGTTGGTGCTGGATTACTTGGACGTAAATCACCAACTTTGCCATATTCAGTTGATGGTTGCACTGATGATATTTGGGCACAAGTTGGAAATAAAACCGAGTTCCTTTCAATGCGAAATTCGACAGCAACTCCTATTCTTCCAGAATTGTATGTTGAAATATGCATGATATGATGATATGATAGTGCGATGTTCCATAAGATCTAAGTGCGTTAATGTATAAGTTAAGTATTGTAACTAACTAATTATGCGTTTTTACAGGGATTGGCCCAAGAAAATTCATACGGTCTCATTTCTACTATATCCTGTGATTGGATGTCTCATATGTATGGTTGTCGGAATGGTTGTAAGCATCTTAACAGGTAAACTTTGTTTTGGTTTAAGTGTGAGCAGAATAAAAGGTTTACAATTACTAGTATATTTAAATTATGTTTTGTTTTATAGGTCTGTTCTGTTCAGGTACTGATTTGCTTGTGCCAATAGAACAAGAAAAATACCTACACCCAATGTTGCAAAAGCTTACTAGAAAGCTAAGAAAGTCCAAGTCGAAAGGGACCTTCCATGACAGTAGTAAAAGTTTGGAATTAAGCACGTCATACTCGTACTCAAATGGGTACCAATCGTCAGAATCTTCAACTGCTCAAAATGGTTCAAATGGTCACGGTACCTACACAAAAAAGAGTAGCAGTCTTGGCAGAAATCTTGAAACTGGTATGAATGGAAATGGGAAGATATCAGACACAAAAAGTTACACTAATAATGGTTATAAGGAAGCGTAGTACATAGTTGCTCAACGTACTTAAATTAACATTTCATTCGTCATAACTAACTGTGATATGAAGTACACACATGAAATGTATAAAATATTCCAATCCATTCGGATGATTTCCATGTTCAGTAAATTATCTTTGAAAAGTATGAAAGTTGACAACATGAAGCATGCATTCTACGTGTCAAATTCTCCGTAAAACTAATTCATCCTTACCTATTGTCTGTCTCCCTTGTCCTTGTCACATGCACATGTTTAAAATAGAGTTTGTACTTCATGAACCCTTTCAAGAGCTGCCATAATAGTATAATCTTAACTAGAGAATGATGAAATTTTTAAACGCAAGATAACGGTGTGCAAAAATGATAATTTTAAATGTTTGATCTCAATTTATTGTACTTAGCTTTAAAATGTTGAAATACTTTGTATATTACAAGTTTCCAGTTTCATGAAAAAAAAACATGAAGAAATAAAACCTACCATTAGCTTTTACTTGGTAAATGATCTACCTACCAACCTACCGATTAAATGAGTTTTTACTTGGTAATAAATGCTAACATTTTCTTTTAAAAAATAATTGCACATTCCTTCGTTTAAATGTGTAACCTAAAATGTATTTTAAGCATAATGCCACTTCTGTTCTGACCATAAAATGAAATTCGACACCTTTGCTTAGTTAATGATGTCGATGTCTGGCTTACTAAGACGAAAGACGTAAAATGATCTCTGTTCGCAAAATTCAAATCAAAGCCGACATTTATCATCATAAAGACATTATCCTATTTACAACCAGTAATAATAGTGTGATATAGTGATATGATATGAAAAGCATGAGATGACAAATGACCAAATTCAAGAATTAGAGGACTGCCAATAATACCAAAAGTATTTTTATGCACAATGTCAAGTTACATGTTACATGTCTGCGAATCAAAAAACAAGTCATTTTGAGTTTATGCAAGTTTGCAAGTTGTCACATTATACAACAGCGTACTTTACTATTGCATTGAGTTGAGTAGAAATCATAAATGGAGTGCTGGATCAAACTCATGCGAAGCGGTGTGGTGAAAGAATGTTATATAGGTACGCTGTACTGGGTAAGTAAGAGCAAGTCAACGACTTTTACCCATCAGCGTCACAGCTACAGGAGTAGAGCGTCAGTGTATCGTGTATCCATGAAGCGGAGAAGAGTCACAAGCTCACAAGACATCGGGCAATGTTCGGTGAAACCGGGAGTTTGTTGGAGTTGGAGTGAATTTGTTTTGCACAGAATTTTTGCACATGTTTGTGTGTGCCATTTGTCTTAAGCGTATCATATTATACACATACACGTGAAAACCAAATGTCTGGAAACAGTTCTTCGATTT
The DNA here is from genome assembly GCA_034693345.1 of Entomobrya multifasciata. Lineage (NCBI taxonomy): Eukaryota > Metazoa > Arthropoda > Collembola > Entomobryomorpha > Entomobryidae > Entomobrya > Entomobrya multifasciata. The sequence goes on along the minus strand of JAQFXM010005610.1, from coordinate 4,822 downwards.
TAATTTAACTTTCATTTCCTGCATAGCAGAAAGTCACGAGAAAGTAATCACATTATTTTTACAGTTAGATACTTTTTAAGTTGAGCCATGGAAAGATGGCAATGGATCTCACTCGTCTTATGCCTTTTTGGCATATTCAAAGAGTTTCGTCCTTCAGGTATTAGCATTTTAATAAAGATATATATTATCATTAAAATCATAAAAAGACACACTAATATGTGTTATCCTTCGTTGCTTTTCCTCCTTCTAGAACCATTTGTAACAGAGTATCTCATTGAGTTCCATGATTTCTCAAAAGAAACGGTACTGCATCTTTTACCTTTGCTTGCAAATTTAATTGTTGCTCCATTTAATCATGTGCATGTCATTCGGCTGGATATATTTTAGCTGTATTACTGATAAGTATGCTTTATGCTTTATTTTTTCAGATTGTTCAAAAGATTTACCCAATAGCCACTTATGCGTACCTGGCAACTTTGCCTGTGGTGTTCCTGGTCACAGACTTTTTACGATATAAACCCGTCATTATATTGGAAGGCTTCGCTTTTGTAGCCACATATATTTTGCTCATTTGGGGAAATGGACTGAATGCATTGCGGGTAATTACGGTTTACTTCATAAAAAAACCAAATAATATGCATTATAAAACCGTTAAAATTGACATGCCAAGATTTTATACAAATGAACTTTGACCGTTTGCCAGATTGTAGAAGTGTTGTACGGAATTTCCAGCTCAACAGAAGTAGCATATTATACCTACATTTATGCCAAAGTAGACAGAGAACATTACAAAAAAGTAACATCCTACACTTATACAGCCATTCTTGTAGGAAATTTCGCAGCTGCAACAGTGTCACAACTCCTTGTTTCTTGGAAATGGATGGACTATCATCAACTACATTTATTGACACTTGGATCGGTGTCAATATCTTTGTTGATTTCACTGGTTCTTCCGGGGGTGGATAAATCGATTTATTTTTATAGGAATGACACCAATACTGCTAATGATGGTCCCACGGGATCCGGCTCTAATCAGAACATTGCTTTGCAAAACCTCAGTTTGCAACAGAGAATTAAACGAGCTTATCTTATGCTGTGGATGGACTGCAAAAAAGCTTACTCAAATCCCTATGTAGTTAAGTGGTCAGTGTGGTGGGCTATTGCTTCTGCGGGATTTTATCAGGTTAGCATACTGACTTGATAAGATAACGGTATTGAATATTTTGATCTAGGTCAGTTGGACAAATTAGTTTGTTTTTGATAACAATAATTTAATTGGAACACCGATAGGTTATAAATTACATACAACCACTCTATGAAGAGATAGCTGCATATACGGACAACGAAATCTATAATGGTGCTGTTGATGCTGTACACACCTTGCTTAGTAAGATTAAGCAAATATTAAATCACTTTATTAGTTTAATATATAAATTTACCAGAAATATATATACAAAATTGAATACGAACAAAATTGCAAACTACTTTTTTAGGTGCCTTACTAGCAATTCTAATTGGCCATGTTACCTTACCGTGGCGAAAATGGGGCGAAAGTTTACTCTGCGTCATTTCTCTACTCCAGGGGGCTCTGCTATTATGGATGGCTCAGACAAATAATATCATGGTTGCTTATGTGGGCTACGTGATCATTCGCACAATGTATCAAGTCATGATTACTGTTGCAAGGTAAAGTGTACTGGAATATGAATGCTTAATCAAAACAATATATGAAGAAAATTCATAAAATATGATGTTTCAATCATTAATATAGTTCTGAAGTAGCACAAGGAATCAGTGATGACAGCTACGGACTTATATTTGGAATCAATCGTTTTTTGGCATTGTCATTTCAGTCTATACTGACATTTACAGTAGCTGACGAAAATGGATTGGCCTTAGGTGTACAAACACAATTTACAGTGTATGGAGTCTATTTTCTCTGTTTGGGTATTATATTTGCTGTAGTGGTTAGTGTGACTGTGATTAGGTACTTTTGTAGGGACGATTTTCATCATGAAAATGAAAATAATGACATATACAAAAGGTCAATTTCTTATCATGAAGACAATGTTCTGACACAAATATAATTTTTAGCTTTAAATTAATTCATTCCAATCTAAACGTGTCATATAGAAAAATGTCAAAGATTTGTAGTATTTGGAATACTTTAGCTGTTAGTAACAGATAATCAACAGCCTCAACGGTGACATTCAAAAGACTTGTTTAATATGCAATAGAAATAGTTTTTAGGAATAATCAGTATTTTTTTAAATCAATAAAACTACAATTTATGGAATCATAATAATAAATTCCATCCTTTTATTTGTTTATAGGTATTCGTAAAATGATAAGTAACCGAATTTAGTGTTGCACTGAAACATATTTACCAGGCGCTTGCTTTATGCTTAGGCATAAAAACAAAGTCCGATGGCACGGGTCCCATAAACATCTCACTATAATTTGAAAGAAAAATAGCTATGAATTATGGCTTTCTTATATTATGTAGCATAAGAAAATATATACCATGTTAAAGTACCTGATTTTTATCCAATCTGAAGCATTTCCACTGGCAAGTAAAGTTTCTGCTTCATCCCTTCCTACATATTTTGGTGGTCTCTGATTAATCCGTTGTGGAGGAGCTTCTAACAGGCCATAGGGAATATAGCGATGGTAGAAAGAAAGAAATTCCAATAAAAACCTTCTAGTTGTAGCAATTCCTTGGGTATCTAAAATAGCATAAGCACATTAATGAATGAATGCACATGAATTTACCGGCAGACAACAAATGAGATACATATTCTATCACTAATTTTACAAACCTGAGCCCCAATGGTCTAGTCCGTAATTAACGTATTTTTGAAGAATCTCCATTCTCTGGGTCGAGTTCATATCTATAGATCGCTGCTCTTTTATTTCTTGGAATATCCAAGGCTTCATCAATGCTCCACGGCCAATCATTACTCCTAAATTTTAATCAGAAAATGATATCAGCAAAAAACGTAATGCAAAATACAAAACACACTTTAATATTTCTGGAAACCTACCAGGAGCGTTTGAGATAGCTTTCTTTTCGTTATATTCCTCCCAAGAAAGTACATCACCGTTACCAAAAACGGGCATTTTTGGTGCTGCCAACTTTACGCATTCTCCAATATAACTCCAATCTGCATGCTTCGAGTATCTCTGCTCTCTCGACCTACCATGAAGCTTAATGAGTGAAAGAAAATGCATAATTACAAACATTATAATGCTCATAATATGGATGAATTTAATGATTTGACATTGACTTTGGTTCACATACTGTGACTAACGACACTCCAGCATCTCTGCAATATGATACAAAGTTATGAGCAATGTTTTTGTCCATTGAAACGCCTTTTCTCATCTTTACTGTGAAAGGCTTTCCGTAGCCCCCAAGTACTGACACCATCGATTTTACCAAACTATGAAACTTGTTAGCTCGGCACATTAGACCACTACCAGAACCCTACACAAATTAAATTAAGTGATTTAATAATTTGTGCTTAAATCGTGTCCGTGTGAAATTCAAGATAAATGAAACGAGTAGTAAGTTTACTGACCTGTCGATATATTGCGTCTAATGGACATCCCATGTTCAGGTCGATGAAGTCAAACGGAATACCACTATCTTCCAAAACATAAGCTGCCTTTGCAGCTATATACCCACTATTAGCGCATAGTTGAACTCCCCATATCTTTTCAGATGGACTAAAACAAAATACAACGAATACAATGTCTAACTTTTATCTCAATTAAGTGCTTTGTCTGACCAGAAAATTAAGTATACTTACTGTCGGCGATGAAGTGCAAATTCGTGATTATTTCCTTGTAAAAGTGATGTGGCCAAGCTCATTTCAGAGCAAGTAATATCAGCCCCAAACTCCACACACAATCTTCGGAAAGGTAAATTTCCAACTGTTGTTAGTGGGGAAAGGTAGAGTTTATCATTCCAGTCAATCTGTATTTAAAACAAAATTAAGTGTTACACACTTTGCAATTGTAATTTTATCAGAGTATCCTATGTATTTTTACCTTTTTAACTTCACATGGTCTTAATGGAACTGTATCCTCATCTGAAACAGGACCAACCTTATCTGCTGTCGAAGAACCATTTGAAACGTCAACGTCTGCCACTGCTTGCGCAGAAGGCAAACTACTCAAGACTTTTTCAACAGGTGTAAAATCAAACTGATGCTTTCTTAAAGCAATTTGCTTAGCTTTAGGTAATACATGTCCATGCGTCTGCTCATAAATGGGTTTCATTTTTGTCCACAGATCTTCATTAATTACATTTCTGCCATTGTCAATGTGAGATGCTAAAAATCTGCAGGTAAGTCCTCTGGGACATTTCCCATACGTCAGGAACGTGTAACAGTCCTGTTGTATGTCTTCTGGCTTTTTGCCTAGAAGATGACATAAAAGGTAATTAAAATCTACTATTGGTATCAGTTTTTGCATACTTAGTTAGGCTTCTGTTTACTTACTGATATATTCATCCACGTTATGCATAAATGGACATCCAGGTAAATAAGGGCATGGAGTTTCCTGAGGACCGTCAAGTAAATGGGGACATAGTTTGACCTCCGCAGCATCTTTTTTTGGACGGGGTCGGTCCTTGGCTCGATTTTGCCCTGAGTAAATAAATACGCAAAACTGTAATAACGATGTCATAAAAAAGGGTTGAGGTTACGCAAATGGTGGGACGAAATTCATGCATAGAAAATACACCAATCGATAGCCCTTGACGAGACGAGTCGAATGGTACCACTCTTAGTTGTTACAATTGACCCCCTGACCCCCC